>DVXP01001755.1:0-14165 GCA_018235645.1 Junonia grisea | reverse complement strand
AATACCGTTTTAAGAAGACGTAACGTGCCATGGTAAGATTGTTTGGCAAGCACGATATGACGTCATCCGTTTTGGGCGCGTTATGTATCATGACACAGAGAATACGGGCCCTGATTATAGCCTATATTTTTAGTACATACACCTTTTCACTCCCTGCGAAGCCAGAACTGATTGCTAGTTAGCAATATACACAAATTTTGTACATAATAGGAGATCGGTGTACCTCTAGTTGGTTTAGTCGTACCGGAATTGCTAGGATGATACAGGATTATACAAACCCATACATAAATTCAAATACTTGTTGTACAAACTAATCCATTCTTAATGAGGAGCTACTGCTATTCGGTTGTTTACATTCATTTGTTTAAAGTTAACATATTTTTGCTTTGTGACTTAAATTAATGGTATTATTTCAGATGAATATTACAGGTGTCTTCTTCTTCCTAGCATTTTCCCGAACTTAGCCAGGGTCTGCTTTATTCTAGCCTAAGTTTTGACAGGTTACTGAATTTTAGCGCATTCAGCACCACTACACCAGAGCGGATGTCATGAATATTACAGGTGTATGAAAAGTATTAAATTAATGACCGCGTTAATGTTTACGAAATATAAGTATTCAAAATTACACGAATTTAAGCGTAGTTGATTACGGTAGATTTGTGAAAATGTATGTAAACTTAATAAAAACAAAATGCCTTAATTTGGACATTTTGTTATTTTAAAGTATGAACTAACTGCAGTACTACCTACATCTTCTATTTTTAGGTATGCTGTACATTTTACGTTATATTTAAACAGCAAATCAAAGCCTACGCTTGTAAAGTTACCTTTTGAATCTAGTTAGTAACAAAAATAAGCATTTGTTATTTTATGTTTGCATTTAAAAAGATGTTGATTTTTATGTTATACATTTTGCTAAGACAGTTAGAGTACACACAAGCAAGCACTCATACACTCGCGTTTTATACGTCTATACTTTTAAAAACTCAACTTGTTAAGATATCAATTTAGTTTCAGCATAAAAAGCGATACATAATAAAACATGCATGCTTTTTAATAATAATCTAATCAATGATGCAATCGCAGCAGCCCACGCGCTCCTCAATGAAAGTAATGGGAGTTCCGTACAAAAATATGTTCTCAAAACACTTTAAACAGTATCTTTCAAGTGATTAAACTTTAGCATTTTTTTTTTCGAAAAATAATATAATTCGATATTGCATCTTACTACTAATACTTTAAGCAACGAACTTAGCACGCACACAAATATGCATATACAAACACACTCACACATCTTCGAACATATTTTATAATATTTTAGTGTAAAACACAACAATGAAATCTGCACCTTATTCAACTTTTTAATAGCCCAATGATGCAAGATGCAAGCCTACGCGTTCGAGAGGTATCAATGTAGGTATTGTTAGATCGATGCAATAATATGTTCTCAAAACACTTGAAAGAGTATAATTTTATTTAAACTTAAGAAATAAAACCACCTCCGTGACGACGACCTCCGTGGCGCAGCGGTCAACACGCCTGCCTGCGACGTGGAGGACCCGGGTTCGATCCCCGGCCAGGTCACGATGGAAAACGATCTTTTCCTGATTGGCCTGGGTCTTGGATGTGTATCTATATATGTATCTATTATACGTTTAAGTATCCCATAATACAAGTCTCGAACTTAATTAGGGGGTTAGTTCAATCTGTGCGATTTGTCCCTATTAAAAAAAAAGTTTTTTTTTAAGTATGATAATATGATTCTGAATCTTACTAATACATTTGGTGACAACAACACACACGCACGCACACACATGGTATGAAGATTTTAAGGTGATACAATAACAATTTGTGTTGAGCCTGTGTGTGTGCAGATATGTTTCGATGTGTTTGTTAAGTTTAAAAACAACAATGAAACTGCACTGCACCTTATTCTACTTTTTAATAGCCCAATGATGCAAGATCAGTAGCCCACGCGTTCGAGAGGAATCAATGAACGTATTGAGAACGATGTAGGCCGTGTGAAATAATATTTTGCGATGATGTAAACGAATCTGTGTGGGTTTGTATCTATAATGTAGCAATACTTGTGTATTATGTATTGTTTGTTGTATTAATTGTATGTTATTGTATGGTAAGAACGTCCTTGGGTTCTTAGACTAGGGATATGTTATTGATTTTAGTTTTTGTAATTGCTTTGTTCCTCATAAATGTTGATGAAGTATTCTTAAAGAGGAGGTTAATGTAAAAATAATGATTAAAAAAAATTAAAATTTTTACACGTATAGTTCCAAATAATATATAATCACGTTAATTTCGTTTATTAAGGCGACTTCTAGTCATTTTATTAAAGAGGTCTGAAAGCAATTATTTTATAACATTAAAAAGTTTAAACTGTCGTCAAACAGTAGAAAAGCTCGAGCGACACTCAAGGGAGCTGAAATCGTTTTGTTATAACTTTTGATATGATTATTCCTTCCGAAGAAAAGATTTAACAATGAATAAAAACAGCTTGATGTTGTCCTTTATAATTTACTCAATTAGATTCTACCCATGGAATTACCCACGTAGGTTTCGATGAAAACAGGCATTATTTTGCACGATTCCATAATAGCCAATCACATAATTATAGTAACTAAAAATCGCAAAATGGCAAAGTCAATAGTGAAGTCGAAATAATGTTTCTTTGATTATTCATATATTTTTTTTATGTAGTTGTCAGTTGTAACAGAAATGGTACACGTACCACAAGAACGTTAAAATGTAGACCAATTAACTAAAAGGTAGCTTGCGTGTCTTACCAGATAAAGAAATAAATCAAAAAGCGAATCCACGCGCAAAAAGTAGTAAAAATATAAAACCAATACTGAAATTTTAAATTCTTCGCAATCCGACGGGACTTCTGGCCTTTTGATAAAGAGAACGCCTGGCCTTGATATTTGAGATTCGTAAGCGAGGGCAACTCCTGTGTGGCCATCTCCGTGCTGTGTCACATCAGCAGGAATATATCAAGGATTAATGGATTTGATAATACTTAATATATATAGCTGGAGATGTTTGTTTATGTGCTCAGGAACTGCTAGCCTGATTTGCTTGATTACTTTGTGGTAGATCGCCCATTGGTCAAACACAATATTGTTTTAATTAGGTCGAATCATTAGTTGACTAGATTTTATTGCAAATGAACAAACGCTATTGCTACGCGTAAGACACAAACAAAAAATAAACACTGATCTTCATTAAATAATAAAGATTTAAAAATTAAACCGGTAATTTCTTAGATTAGTCAAACAAACAAAATTGTCAGATTTATATGTACACGGTATATAATTATTTAAATCTGAGTGGTGAAAGAGCTAGTCCGTTTAATGATAGAGAAGAAACAGCGCAAAATTTAGAGCGAACGGAAAGCAATTAAGTCTTATTACCAAGTGAAATAGCTAAATTATAATATACATAATTCTAATACATGTTTATAGGAAGCCGAGCAAAGTTTAATTCAAATTAACGTGACGGTAAGAACGTTGTAAGGTACCCGCGGGCGAAGCGCTAATATAATTGTATGCATACAGGAACACGTACAACAAAATGCTCCAAGCGGTAATAGACCAAATTAGTGGGTAATAGAAACGATATTTGTATAAATGTTCACGTTATTATCTATCCAATGTGCTCTATCGTAAGCAATAAACCGTAAAAACATAAAAGTTTTAACAAGACTCCACTTATACCGTGTAACAAGTTCAAAGAGAACCGTGTTATAAACATTATTAAAGTAATCGAAGAACAACGGTCGTTATAAAGAACCTTCATTAAATCGTTTATCTATCGCTCTTTATTTAATATTCGAAGAAACAATAAAACGAGGTTCTTTAAGACGTCATCAAGCTATTTTATCTAACATTAAAAATGCCAATGTGTAATTATCTCTATGTAAAAATTTCACTCCTCAACTATTCAATTGATCGTAATGAAATTTTGTCGTAAAGAAATTCGTAAAGAAATTCATATCCGTTGTAAAGAAAGGAACACGGAGTAAGGTCATTCAAAAAAGAAGCCATATTTAAGAAACCATAATAAATTAATAAGCCATAATAATAAATTGATGCTTATACAAAATGATTATTATGTTTTTTTAATATTCACTTGACTGTTTAATAAGCGACATTTGCTATTCTAATTTCCTTTGATGTTAATAACATTATATGGATATTCGATATAAAGGCTTATTTGTTGTGTATCGATCTAAAGGAAATTAACTTATCTGTTCTTTATTTTCGTTTTTACATTCGAGTGAATTTTCCATTACCAAAGTTAACAACGTTACCATCCCTTTCATGCTGTTGACAGCAATCATTGTCTCATTTCCTCCGAATATTTTCTCAGACATCAGTTTTAGATACAAAAATAAGAAAAAATAAACGTACATAGTTACTGTAAGCGATTAAATTATATTCTATATATATTCAAATTTATTTCTAATAATTTTATTTGGCCATCGAAGTTATCTTTTATGTTTTCTCATTGTTTTTAATCAATCAAACTTTTTTCAGACAGACATTTTATTTACATTACATTGCAGAAATAATGCATATTAACGCATGCATTTTTTGCGCAATATAAGATAAATTTTATATTCAGTTAATCTAATATATATATGTTATATGCTATATATTATTATAACGTACTAGTAATTTGTTAGATGAGGTAGAAAGGGACCCTTTTTGCAACAGGCTTCCCTCATAAATTACCCTTAACTTTATACAACAGAATGTAAGGAAAACAAAATGGATAATTATAAAAATATACCTATTTTTCTTCTATATTTCAATACCAGCTTAATAAACAGCAATGACACGGTGGAATCGATGCCACGGTACTTCTGTCCAGTCGATACCCCGGGGTTTATTGTAATGGCTATAATTTCACGTTTGCCATATTTTATTTTGTTATTCAAATCAAACAGCTGTTTTATTGCGAATTAATGCTATGAATTTATAGAATGAGAGGTGTGGGTTTTTTACACACTTAATGAATTTTGTTTTAAATCGATTAAGGGAATAGTTTTATTTCTTTGCTTTTATTGCTAACGCATTTTGTATATGGTTTATTTATTGTTTTTTTTCATCTTTTACTTGAGTTATGTGTATCTAAACGTGAAAAACGTTTCATTTTTTTTTAATTTTTCAATTATGTTTTATTTGGCTTTGTCTACCCGGTATGGTACAATATTAAATTTATTTTAACCTTCAAACATACCAGAAGATTCTACACACAAGTTTAAGGCTCAGATTGTATCAACTCTTTGTTTTATAAGCCTACTAAACAAACCCAACCTAAGTACCGTTAGTGCTATAAAAATTTAAGATTATAAATTCTAATCACAAGTTTTATCTCTTGAACTCTGATCTTCGAATGACCTTTCAAGTCTGCACAGAAAGTATGAATACCTACATCAAATTACTCCAAACGTATTCGGAAAAACGAAACTTAATCATGATTTTGGTGAAGAGGAAGCGGATACATAATACATTTTTTACTGAAAAAATGAAAAGCAGTTTTTTGTTTTGTTTTTCACTCTAATTTATTATAATTTACATGTAAAAAACATTGTGTTTTCATGCCATTGCCAAGTCATAAAGTTTATGATATTTTCTTAACTTTCTGACTTAGTCTGAGTAAATTAACCGACTTGGTGTTACTGAACATAACAACTTTTTTTTTCAGTAGAAGAACTACCATGCAAGACTTGGCATTTTCACAAATTTTGTTTTTGGTTGCATAGTTATTTTCGATATAGCCAATAACAAACAGAGCAATTAAAAGACTATAATTAAAACAACTGATTGATTACCCTAAAGTTATAACGTAAATATTTATTATGGCACTTATAAATACGAGCTGTAATTTTAATATTCTCTAAGAATTCAAGGTTAGCCAAAAACGGAATGTTGTCTGTCTCGTTTCGTTAGTTTAATGTAATCATGAAACCACATTTATTGTGTATTGTATTGCTCAAGTGCATATCTTGAATATAAATAGTTTTGTTATTTTCAATAATCGCCGGTTTAACCTTCGGTGCGGTAACCTTATGTAACTTTTATTTTTTATTTGTATAAGTAGTTTTGAGGAGATTTTATAGGCGAAGTGTTTTTGCTAGCGACTTAGTCCGTGTGTATACCGATATCGGTATTCGTGCCATATTAGTAGCCTCACTGAGGCTCCTTCACTCCTTCCAGTCTCCTTTCCTCCTTTCCAGTATCCTTCAATGATCTCCTACTACAACCTACCGAAAAAAAATTCAGTTCAGAACAAACATTTGGGTTCAGTTGCCTGGTCAGGCTAAAATGCCGACAGACAGTCTTACCATATTTATAATACAAATTTTTTAGATCACTTAGTCACTTAAAAGGACTTAACATAATAAATAAAATTTTATACAGCGAAATCCGCATGACACCGTTAATATATTCTAATTGTTCTGAGGTCTGAGAGCAGAATTGCGTACTTACTCATTAGTTATTTAAGCAACTAATACATCCTAACGCTTATAAGGTGTGCCGCAATTTCTCGCATACGCTCCCCAAGCTTAATTAATCCTTCTGAAATTACTGTACTGAAATTGCAAGTATAATTTTTACTTAACACCAGTATTATAATAAACTTTAGTTATTTATTTAACCTTATTAATAAGTTTCCTTTGTACTTCGTTCCTTTGTTTGTTGTTTTTAAAAAACTCAAAGAGTTTGGATGTAAAATATTGTTCGATTTGTAATGTCTCCAATATTTTAGACTATATGACGTCATTGCGATTCTAACATGGCGGATATATCTCTATATTTGAAGAACGTATTCCAAACTTCTTTCCAACTTTTTGTGGGTTCAAATATATAAAGGGTTAGTTTTTTTCTTTGCACTATTTAGTTAATTTTTTTTATTTATTATTTGGTATTGAATACACAGTTCCGTATAGCCTAGTATCTATTCCATACTCGGCGCCTATTAACGGTTCCTAGGTCTGAGTGCCTGTACATTTGCAATTTAAATGTGTTTACTTATAAATACGATTACTTACATGTCCGAAAACAAGGATCCATATTCAAGTGTGAAACTATCCGTTACAGAGAATCAACCTTTATGCCCTTGAAATAAGGGTGTGAATTTATTTTCTATAGATATATTAAGTTTGTTTTGTAGTAATCGCATTGCGCTTTGATGTTTTGCTATGAATTTATAATATCTTACACGACTTAGCCGGCGTATGGCTCGAATGTTTTGGTATTAAGTTTGAAGTTACTAATCCGACTTTGATAGGACTTAGCGGAGTGAATCTTACGTGTTAACAACATCTGTACAAATGAAGGGTTAGAGATTGACGACATCCATTAACACGTCATTTTATTAAGGCTTATTTTGACATATTGTCTTATTAAGTTTTCAGTGGAAAACATAAGTCGCAACTCTAGGATTATAAAAATTCAATTAGAAATTTTTATATTTTGACTTTTTAGGTTATATAAAGTCGTTGATACATGATGATGTATGACTTGAAGTCAGTAAGTCAGATAGTAAAGTACAAAGTAATTAAAATATTCTAATTAGGTTTCTGTTCTTGTACAAATTAATCAATCCGTACTGGAGAAACACGCTGGATTAATCTCCTATCTCTATAACAGAGGCTTTGCACATCTGTGGAATTTTTACATATACAGGCTGTTACTATACATAAAAAAAACCTTTGCTTTTATAATGCTATAACGTAAAAATCTAATAGGTAAACATAAAACATAAATAATACAAAAATTTTCAAACAAATGTTTTGAGTACCGTTGATTGAAAACCATTAAGGCCTAACGCAGACTATAAAACCCGTAGACTGCATATTCAACACTAATCTATTTATTTTAATTTATTTTATGTCTCACTCATAACAACAGACTGACCTGAATACTCCAATTGACATTAAATACCATAAAATTAAAGTATACACGCAAACGGTCTAATTATAGTCATTAATTAATAGGTGGTTATTATTGTAACAATGGCGTTAACCTTCACGGGTTGTTTACTGCCTTTGTGATGTTAAAGATGATCAATGTTAAAGTAATTTAGGGTTCCGTATTAAAAACTTGGAATTTAAAACCTATGCTGACAAGATTTTTTGTGACGAGCTCATGACTAAATAACCTAAATATTTTGAGCAATGTGTGTATAGTGCGGGTTTAAATAACTCGATTAAGTTAAACAACATGTACCTATACAGGATTGAATTAGCGTCGTCTTTTGTCAACGAGGCGAAATATAATTAAATAATAAAATAAAGTAAAAGTAAAACAATACAGTTAAGTAAAATAAAATAAGTGTGTATTAAAACACAAAAATGCGAGTGTTTAGTGGATTCTTATATACAACATAAATCTGTTGTTCTTGTTATAACAACTTCGCACGGTCAGTTGCAAAGTTATTTTTGGGAAATATAGCAAAATAACTACTTAATCTATTATCATGGAATTCCGATTTCCGATTCAATTAAAGATTCTTATATTTCTTTACCCGCTTAACGCTAACGTATTGGTAATAAGTATCCATCGGACTCTCACTATAAGTTTTCCAGCACTTGTGTTTTCTATACTTTAAATCAGCTAGCATGTCCGCCCAGATTATTTTTCAAGGAAATATGATAAAATATTATACAAATCATTATATTACACATGTTTTACAACTTTCATTGCGTTCGTTCTCGTATTACTAAAGAATAGTATAAGTTTCACATTCTTGAAGTATCGAATAAAATGGATATTTTATTGATATAATAGACACAAGAACAAGTTGATGGTCATTGGAAACATATCCTTGTATATTTAAATATAAAATTATAAAAGTATTTTCAATATAAAATGAAGTCTGTTATATATTTAAAGTGTGGGCTTGTCTGTGCTTAGCTCGTAAACGGATGAAATAATTACAATTTAGTTCTTGATAGTTTTATAGCCTTGAGTTGGATAATTATATAATAGATTTATATGTAAAGTTTCGATATGGACATAATAACTCGTTTTATCAATACATTATAGTAATTGAGGTCAAAACAAAATGTTGAATATAGTGGCCATATAATGGGACCATCGATGAATTTTAATGAATCTTGTCAAGGTTACGAGTGTGTTAGTTGTGCTTCCGGCTCTCTTACACATCATAAGTACGGAAACTATATTAGCTTCTTTACGCAGGTTTTTGTAAAATTGTGGTGCCGACTACAAGTTAACCTTAGTAAGCAGTAAAATGTTTTATTTATAACTTGGTAACATAACGAAAACGCACCTGATACAGTCATAATGTATCAATAAATTTAACTATTGCACCATACCATACGTCAATTCAATTTAACCGCGTCTAAATAAATCTCGCCATTAAAAAACAGCACATTGACACGTGCCTTTTGTTAACCTTGTACGGTAGCCATTTTGTTTTAGAGTACAATGTAAACATTTATAATCTGTAGTGGAACATAGAATAAATAATAAAACATGGCGTCAAACCATGTTAACACAGTTGTTCGCTTCAATAACAGCCTATTCAATTGGTAAGAAACATGAAATAACTAGGCAATACTTAACATTGAAATTTTATGGCGCCATTGAATCAAATGGAAGAAAAATTACTCCGCGTTACATCTATCTGTGGTCGTATTGAGATGGCGGGAAAAACTATTGAGGTTGTCAAGTTGACAGATCGTTGGCGCTGTTTTAATGACGAGAATTATGAAGGCAATTAGAATATTATTAAATTATATGCTATTATTTTATCGGCACATATTTTTGGTCGTTTAAATTATTATTATGATTATATGCCTTTGTCACGGTACGAGCCATGAGTGTCATATTCATTCACAGGTTTTGCAACTGCTTTGAGTTTGGTGTTCCAAAAGTGGAAAAAAAATTAATTACCAAAAACTTAACAGTTATATCATAAAAACATTTTACCATTACAAAAAAAATAAAAGAACAATAAACTGAAACGTCAAAAAAGCGCGCGCACCACAGAGTACAAATAAACAAGACAAAATAATAGCCATATTGCATTGGAATGTGTGACGTCACTGTAACTGCGATGCACATGTCGGAGCCCGGATGCTTACTGAAACATTTATCGTAGAAAGCATAAACTGCGCCTGTATGGCTCATACATCCGTTACAGATACGATATAGAATATATGTTACATTTGAAATTGAAATTTTTCACGTGTGTAGGAGGACTTAGATAGTAATAAGATGTAACAATTAAGTTTGAATGAAAATGTTTTCGTTAACATTTTTTTCAATAACAACTATTTTTATCAACAAAATATTTTAAAATTTTCTGTGTATCAATGCAGATGTAAAAATGAAACACGTAGGTAATAGTCGTCAAATTATAGTGCAGAGGTCATGGCAACTGGTTTTGAAGGTGTGTAAATACTAAATACATTAAGCATACTAATGATATCTCGAATTGACGTTATTTTACATTTTAAGAGATATTTAATCAAGTACCCTGGCAAAGAACTTTGTTTTTATCCTAAAATCCTCTCATCAATCGGAAGAAAGAGTAATAAACTTAATACATTTTAATATTGTATTCGACGTGGTTTTATATAAACTATTAAATGAGAATGTAATTAAAATAACGATAGATATTATATTATCAGTAAATAAAATTAAAATTGTGATAAAAATGATCTTTTCTGCATTCATCAATTTGCCACTAAACAGCAAAGTAAATTCAGATTTTATACACACTACATAGATTCCTCTTTGATTGTCTTTCGCGACATAAAACTAATATAAACCTTGTACCATATAAGTTGTTCAACTAGTGTATTAATTCATATTCATACAATTAATTATACAAACGAAGTAATTATGTATAGAGTGAAGTTTTATCGCGAAATGTCAACACACTCAAGTCATTAAGAACGGCTTCGAACTAAAATAACTAGATATCAGTGCACTTTATTCATTCATGCGCTTTTATTATTAAAATAAGTTATAAATAACTTGATATTTATTTATTTATAACTTGGTTTTTATATGGACAGGAAGCAAAAAGCAAATAAGTTGATTCTAAGTAGCCATTACGCTCTACGTACGTTATCTATTATTGGCTTTGTATTAAGTTTAGATAATTTAGTTATTCTTAAATACCATGTATTTGTATTTTTTTCTTAACACGACTTTACAGTATATTTTTAATAAACTCAAGTTTGATTTTTGGTGCTATATTCACGATGTAAAAAAGTCCCCGATATTTTTGTGTTTAATTAACTCCGCATAATAGATATTACAAAAAAAAAAATATTTCTTTTAATCAACAAAGGGCAACCTTTACCCTTTTTCTAATAGCCAATTAATTAAAAAAAAACCCACAACCTTTCAACTCATGTCATTTAAAAATCCAAATTTATAGCACGGATTAATTAGAATAGAAAATCTTTGCCCTCAATATTTTTTTTACGGTCCCATTTCATAAATCCGGCATAACGAATAGCGTCTAACGTAATCCGCTAAAATAACTAGAAGCGTTACTTACGCCATTATAGGCCGTTGGTCTTACATTCTTTCACAAAACAATGACTCTGAAGCAACAGCTAAGAAAACTTCGGTAGCAAACGCCACGAAATCTAAGTTGTTTAGTGATGCAATACGTTTTGGTTAGGGATGTATCGGTATCGTGATATCGATTTTTTTTTGTGAAACTTGGGATGCGATAATCGATAAGTGGATGATAATTAGTGTAAACGACGTTTCACGTTTAAAAGCATTTTGTCACAAAATATTTTTTTTTTGTGATAAAAACACACGTAGAATGAAATTAAACTTAATTAAGAAGTTTCACTTCTATTGCGTGTACCGTACCGCACATGGGATAGAAATGAAATACGATTTCAAGATTTTATTACGTTTACATAGTTATTTAATATTTATGCTAAATAATGTACTGTAATATTAAAATTGTTTTATTGTTTACAGGTACGTACTGCAGGCGAGCTATTTACCTCACTCTGGTATGTTGTAATTATTATATAAATATTTATATTTATATAATTATCGTAATTATTGACATTAAATATGTACATAACAATACGCTAAAATACTACACATAAACACGCTTTTGTATTTTTATCGACATATTTTATCGATAATCGAATCAATCATGCCATCACTACAACTCAAAGTTGACCTATATCGAAAAACACGCTTCCTCGTTGATTCACAAGGCCCACTGTTCAACGGTATTTGGGTCGATGACACTGATCGTTTCGGTAGCACAAGTGATGACAATTTACAAACAACACTTACAATTAGAGATGATCTGACGATTTATCGATAAATGCTCCGATTGGAATTTTATCGATTATAATTGTATACTCATGTTACGGTTTGACAAGTGAATTATATGTGATAATTGTAGCTTTTATTTTGAACATACGTCATTGTGTTTAATAGATTTTTGATAGCCTAAGAAAGCTAGTTTCTTTTAAGATTTAGTTCTTTGGTTAGTGTTATTATCATTGTATAGTTTAAATAATAACAGGCATTTTAAGTGTTTCGGGAGACTGCAACTTACACTCTAATTTGTTTTACTAATGCAACGATTGTAACCTTTTTTTAATTTTAACTGAAGTATGAAGTCAACATAACATAGTAAATATATAGAATTGTTATATAATAATTCTAACAGTGTTCACACGTTAGAATCGATTCCTATATAACAGATAACAATTGTTTTACATATTGAATTTATGCACCGAAGCGAACGAATGTCGGCGGTCAATAAAATTTTATCTTGTCATACAATGCTGGGAGATTACTTCGTGCGATAGTGACATATAGTACCCAGTTTCTATACGAGATATACAGGGTGTATTAAAAGAGTAATTAGTTGAAAATGTTTATTTTAAACAGAATTTGATTTTTTAATCATCCTGTGTTAGACTTTGCAGCAGCAAAGTCTAACACTGGATTGAGTTGAGGATGAGTTAGCAAACTTAGTGATTTGTTCGATATAAAGACAAATATTTCCGCAATTTTCTTTAATGGTTATTGAAATACAATATACATACCAGAACTGAGAAACAAATTGATCCATGTTTTTAATGTCGTTTACATTGTATATTTTGTCAGTAAATTGAAAAAGAGTAATCACATCACACTCTGTATAAGAGACATAACATTGTGTCTAGGCGTTGTATTTAAATTTATTCTCGAACTTGTGAACGCCTCCGGCTTTGCCCGTATTTCAAGTATAACTGCTTGCATCTATGCATTTTGATGCGTATTGAGGATTTACGAATGCGAATAACAATAACTAAAACGTATACATTATACAATGTTTTTATTTATTTATTTAGTATTATCTATTTTTCGTTTACATGTATTCATTTAAACAAAAAATACTGAACTGCAGATTAATGTTGCTTTGACGCAACGCAAAGCTAAAACTAAGTTTATTCCACTTTTCCATAGTACGCACGTATTGTTAGATTGTTACAGTACTATTTTTTATTTTTTTTTATATAATATTTGCAAAATATTGATAAATTCAATTACTCTATTGTCAGATTCTGTGAAACGAGAAAAGCTAAATTGAAATTCATTGATGTTGGCGTACATTTTAAAATGTTTCGATTTTAAAATATCGTTTGTTATTTAAAAGTAACTGAGGGTTCCGTTAAAAAGCCTTTTTAAGTGAAATGTCGAACACATTTTTTGTAATTTAAAAAATTTAAAACACGTCGATACAAAGGCGGTTTTAAATTAAAAAGGGTTAAATGGCAAACGAAAATATAGATTTTGCATTTTTGGTTCGTTGTGGCAATATGCCAATAATATTTTACGTATTTATGTAATTTAATTTGAAAACAAAAAATAAACAATTCTCTCACATTTTAGGTTTGTTTTTTGTTTTATCGGGAAAATGTTTAATAACGCAAAAAAGTTATATACCTATGTTAGGCTCTGTCTTACCAATGACCTGACCATGACAATATAAAACATTTTTAATATTTATTATGAAATGAAATGATTTATTTGCTTGAAACATGGTATGTACATACAGTGGTGTTACAGTAGTATTAAATAAATTCCAAACATGTTTCGCCAATTGCTTGGCATGCAAAATAAAGG
>DVXP01001754.1:0-14168 GCA_018235645.1 Junonia grisea | reverse complement strand
AAAAAACATATCAAAAAATATTTTTATAAAATATAGATGTAAATAAAGAATAATTAAAAGAAAACATTGTACCTAATTACTGAAAATATATCTTAATGGAACGAGTATAATTTTATAATCGGCGCCGGCGCGGCATTTAAAAGAGCTTTCATGGGCATAATAAAAGCTCGAAGAACTTTTGCTTCATGACTAAAGACGACGTGAAGTCGCAGGATTACTTTTATAAAAAATGTTTATAAAATATATGATATGTATGTAAGAAATATTTTGTAGTAATATTTAAAAGTACAGATATAACAAAATTATTTGACTATTTAGATAAAAGTCAGTATATTGAAAGTTTTCTTTTAGGTATTTATCATTATCTATGTTCTTCTTAGTATAAAGCATTTAATTAATACATTGTTTAAGTTAAGCAAAACAAACGATCACACACGATCTTCAATAAAAAACATTTCAATGTATTGATTGCTTTTATACTATACTAAGGTGAACGTCCCAACTGAAATTTAACCCTTTCCTGACCCGATGGCAGTTTGTTACAAAACAATCGATTATCGGCGTAATTGTATTGATTCAGTAGTTTCGGGCCCAAGCAAGGTGCGCCCGAGACGAACACGGTGCACTGCATTCTTCCAAGAGGGACGGGAGGGATTAGGTTGCATTCTTACTTATTCTTACCGCTTTAACTGGACACGGCCACTAAAATAACAGAATCCACTTAACACATCCTTATTAGTCACCTCGTCGTACTGTTATCAAACACACACGAAATATTCTCTTTTGTTTTACATCACATCACTACCGAAAAAAAAATGGTACGCTAGTAACAAAATACACAAGCGAATGACTGGAGTATAACAAGTAAACTGGATTCATTTGGCTTGTCCGTCCGACGCGGAATGCTATTGTTTTGTCTCTTTCCTGCACGAGCCGGGAGTGACGACGTCTCGCTCTTCAGAGAAAGGCGCCAATGCGCGGGCGCCGACTGCTTCCTCCGGGATGGGATTCAACAAAACAAAAGCTCTATTGAAACAAGTTACTGGTAATGGAGCTTGTGGCCTCAGGTGGCTGTCAAGAAAGCATCATTTTTAAGTCTGTAACAAATGAGCATATCATTTGTGTGAAAATTGAAGTACATTTCCAGGGTTAATCATTAGAGAAGCATTTTTTGTAGGCGATTTCAAGGTCAAATTAAACTTTTCGTAAACTCAATTTGGATATTAGTTTGTAGGTGCTCGTTGTTTTTGTTTTTTTTTCCTTACCATATCTTAATAATCATGTTCCCGTATAAAAAATATAATTATTATAAATGCCATTAACGATTATCAAAATATTTTATATTAGGTGTTTAGATAATTTGAAAGCTTTTAACCATTTCAATCTAAAATATCTTAAATATATCAATGTAATAAGTAAGTATTTAGATATAAAGCTCTGTGTTTAAGTTAGGTTGAAGAAAGCAAAAAATCCCTAATATCTTCATGGATCAACAAATCTCTGTTAATTTATTAATTTACAATGATTTACAATTACTTTCCTTTTCGGACTTTAATATAACTTTACCAATAATTATACAGATAACTTTACTTACATGTCAATATACCACAAAAACTTTTAATTTACATAAATAATATAAAATCAAACTCAAAAAAAGTACCATATATTATATTTCCATTTAAAACATCATTAAGTCACAAAAACACATTACGAAAGAGTTAATAACATTACACTGCGTTTCTAAGAAAACACTACATTTCATCGTAATCAAGCTCACGACTCAATGAAATTATAACAAAAACTACCTGTACCTTTAATGGCCATCCAACTGTAATGAACCGGTCACTGTTTATTTTATGGCTGCGTAGGCGCATATCTCAGATATACACATTTCTTTCAGCAAATCGATGGCATCATTTTTGTTCAAATTTCGCATTTCGACTTCGTCCACGCCCCACAATATCTTAAGTTTTTTTTTTTTTTCAGTGAAACCCTAATAATGCCTTTTCTAAAATAAAAGTACCCAGTTATTTTACTTATTTTACACTAGAACATGAGCTATCTCCAGTCAAATTCCCGTCAAAATCGAACCAGTCATTTCGGCATAAGCGTATCTGTTCAGCAGACAGACCAACAAAAATAAAAAATAAAAACGTTTTTGACGCTGGTATTATTGGTATTAATGGTGGTTATATTTTTGTGGTTTATTTGGTATTAATGGTGGTAAAATTTATGGAAGCTCGTGAAGTAACCGCATACATACATGTCGTACATGTCGTATGTATATGCGGTTACTTCACGAGATTCCATAAATTTTAATAGCGAACCTCCTCTTTTAAGCGTAAAAGCTGTGAGCGAAGACACCAATGCTTGTCTCCGCAGCTTTGATAAACAGATGCTGCTAATCCTCCTTGAAAAAAACTCTAATCGTATAACACTCTTAATATCATTAATATAAATTATGCATCAAAAAGTCGTCGTGTACAACGAAAAACAACGTGAACATAATATAATGCGTGGTCAACTTGCAATAATACATGAGTACCTATCTTAAGGGAATAAGAGATTTCATGTTTCGCACACTCACATCACTCACTTAAAGATAACAACTCGTACAAGGAAAGCAAAAAATGATATTAAACTCAATACAATATTAATTTAGAACGCACGCTGAGATAATCTTCCTCGACTTCCGATGGTACTTTTTTCACTGATGCATTCTGCCTGTACTCGTATATTATCGATATACTTGATCTATTATATTTTATGATCTGATTTATACGTCGCAGTATAGTCTCTTCTCACTAAGGCATTCCGCCTTAGTAAGAAAACGAACGGAAACTGAGATTAGAGTTCAATTACTTTTAGGTACACATGGGTGAAGAAAGAAAAACCAATGGTGGGCACACTCCTCCGGATTCCGGATGAATGTAACCAAGCTTTGGGAATATCAAGTAACCTCGAATTTTTACATCACGCTTTTAACTTTTTTCATCAATAAATTGGCCCATTAACTTCTCTAATCTCTAATTTTGGCCACCCCTACAATAACAACAATTTTCCAATTATTTAAAGCCCCAAACTCAAATTCGAAATATTGCTAGGAAATATTATACCTAATTACAGTCGTCGTTAGCCAATCGCAGTCCACTGCTGGACATAGGTCTCCCCAAGTTCGCTCCAAACATCCTCCGCAACCCTCATCCAGCCCTCTCCGGCAACCTTGCGTATGTCGTCAGTCCAGCGGGCCAGAGGGCGTCCTACACTACGTTTGCCAAGACACGGTCTCCACTCCAGGACTCGTCTGCTCCAACGGCCATCGACCCTGCGGCAGACGTGGCCGGCCTATTGCCATTTCAATTTGCTGATTTTGCGGGTTACGTCAGTTTCTTTGGTTCTCTCACGGATAACCTCATTCCTGATTTTATCCTTGAGAGAGACTCCGAGCATAGCTCGCTCCATAGCTCGCTGAGCGACTTTAAATCTGTGGACCAGCCCCACTGTCAGTGTCCACGTCTTGGCAGCGTATGTCATCACCATTATAATTTACCGTTATAATGTTATAATTACAAAAAGAATGAAAAAAAACAGCGAAAGAAGAAATGCCGTCTAAAAAAAATACTTTGAGCCTACTACTTACTCCAATGTTCACATAAGGTAAAATACATTTTTCACAAATTATAATTAAATTAGAGATTTACCGCGAACTATAAACTTTCTCCAGACCAATAATTTCGATAGCCATCCGTTGAATCGACCGATTAAACATTCAGCGCGAAAGCCCAATTGGAAAGATAATAGTTCCATTCATTGTCAGCAGTTTCTATCCAATACAATACAATGCAGCATAGGTACTAGACAGAATTTACAGTTTAATTCTTCTAAAGAGGAATAGGAGAGGTCTGGTGGTGCGAGCGCGGCACTGATGAATTTTCAAGTGCTGTTTTTTATTTCGGCGTTAAAGGATAACATCGTGAAGATGTGCATGTGCGTTAAGAAATTAAGAAATTCTGTTACATGTATATCCGCCAACTCGCAGTGGAGCAATGTAGTAGATAAAGCTCCTTAATGGATAAAAGGCCTTTGCTCAGCAATAGTAAATGTGGTGTAAATGTCTTTATGTCTAACAGAACGAGGATTTACTAAAGAGGGCGTCAAAAATATTATACGATCTAATGACACGACGACTGATACATTTATCGACTATTCGGAAAAGCGGCAATACCATTCCATACCGCCTTGATTTATTTCTTTTTCAGTTTGGTGATACCTAATAAAAAATTAAGTTGTACTATTTTGCAAAAAAAAATACATGAATCTAAATTTCTAAATCAAGTAACGAATAATTTGCTATAAAAAAAATTCAGGAATTTTATATTTTCCTTTTGAATAATTTTATTTAAAAATTGTTCAGACTACAAAAATATATACCCGATGCAAAAAATTAAATTGTATTTACGAGCAGTGTGCTGTAAGTTAAAATTTAAGAATATTAATTAACTTAAGTATTATATTGTACCTACTGAAGGTTTTATATGATTGAAACCACAATATTTTTTCATTTATTAATTTATTTTCTCTTTATTTGCGACTGGGTATTGAACATATCTCACAACTTTACATAATACCATACAGACTGTTTCCCTGGTACCTAATACACATCAAACTATATTTCACATAGTTAATACTATTACAAGACAAAATATACATTCCAAGATCACTCTCAAACATCAACAGTATACATTTTTTTATTTATTTTTTCATTTATGCAATGTCATATTACCTAAAGTTTATTTTCTTAAGCCAGTACCAGACAAACCGAACTTCACTTTCGAAAGCTTTTATTTATTATCACATAAAATTTTATACTAATAAATATATTGTAATCTCGCGTTCATTTTCATTTTGGGGTCCATGCTGCAATTATTTGAATAGGAGTCATTTCAACAACTTGATCAACAAACTTAGATCATAAAAACGATTTTAATTAAGAATCAAAAACGAGAGATGTTAACATCAAACTAGTTTACACACTAAAAATCATTTGTTTCTTCGCAAGATAGCACCAATTCACTGTTTTTGGACCATTACACAAGCATGACAAAGATTGTATAAGGCGACTTTGCTAATAAATCTCTTATTAAGATACAGCTACTATTAACCATTAAAACCGATAACAAAGTAAGTTATGTTTTAGACTTGCAGTCGCCGCTTGATAGGGAAGCATTATAGCTAACTTTAACGGGTATTCCGGTCTACAATTATTTGAATATGTCATATATTTGAATTCTTTAAGGCCACGCTTAAATATTCGGGCAAAGAAGTCACACATGTGCTGATATGGAAACTTAAATCCATCATTCACGGATTCTTCCTACAAATGAACTTCACATGAAATGTTACGTTAATTAATCAGATATACGTAATACTGTTTCCATATATAGAGTAATATTGACGTACATGTAAACAACTTTCGCGATTATACACAAATAAATTTTTGATTGGAGTCAAAAACTGACATCGTCTTTTAAGACGCGTTAACTAATTCGTTATTATTCATCGATTGTTTCGTATTCATACTTGTGCCTATTTGCCCGTATTCGGAGAATGAGTAGACGTGACATTAAAAATGTAAGTATTTGTATTTTCAAACGGTTTTGTTTGTTTTTAATTACTGATGAAATAAAAAAATCCATTACACAAATAATTTCTAGCATGTAAATTTATTTTCTCTAATAGTCAGTTTATAATAGAAAAATCAACTGATTTCATTTTGAGATTTTAGGTATCGAATTCAATGACGCGTTCGCTTTTTGCACTAATTTATCACATTCTATTAATATGCTTACTATAATAGTACACTTAACGGAGAGCATGAAATTCTAAATGATATAAGGGAACGCACACATACTACATGACCTATTCTTTAATAGTTTTTGAGGGAGTTTTAGGTTTTGGTGGAAGGCCCCCCACCCCCGGTGACCATCTGGAGCATATGCAACGAAGGGCCCTTCTGTCACAAAATGTACCACGCAGTGCGGCAATTATAAATTTTAGTAACTTTTTTTTAGGTTTCAACTGTGATTTTGATTCTCATTGGATCACATTTTTTTAATTTCGACTCTACATAAACAACTATGTGACAAACATGTAGACCCCGTCTCGTGACTCGCGTATTTTAAAGAACCCCCTCCCCTCTCTAAATTGGTGACGTAGTATGATTACATTCCCTAAGGACAGTTACACACATATGAAAACTTATACTTATTACATAATTAAATTAAGCCTCGTAAGCTAATTATTTATTAGCTTTATACTATAGTTAATAAATTCATTAAAGTATTTATGAGTCATCAGAGTACATTAAAAGTTGTGCTTCAAGTAAATTCAGTACAAAAAGGGAACACACCACACCTAGGTTTCAAAGTAAAAAATAAATTAGACTAAATAAATTAACTTCCACACATCACTATTATAACTCGGAATGTTCAACATTTTCTTCACCTATTTGCGGTATTTCTGTTTCTTCACCGCCGGAATCTTCTTTGGGCTCATCACTGGGCTCTGTCACTGGTTTTTCTTCTTGTTCTTCAGGTTTCTCAGCTTCACCATTTGAATCATCTTCAGTATTTATAACTGTTTCTGTTTTATTCTCATTTTCCTTTTTAGCCGGTTTCTTGGGCTTCCATATTTTCATTTTGTTTAACAGATACTTGACTTCTCTGTCCAAATTCGATATTTTCTCTCTGATGCTATCAACAGTCAATTTGATATCCTCATTCTTTTTCAATGCGTTTTGCTCGTCGATAGACTTCTGAAGCCACGATTCAGTTTCTTCAATTTTCTTCTCGAGTACAGATATTTCAACATCCGTGAATACGTCTCTTTCTGCATTGGCTTCTTTAGTATAATTCTTGGACATTTTTAGGAAATCCTTTGCGCTGTTTATTAGGTTACGGATAGCGGCTATAGCGTCTGGCCTTTCTCTGTGTTCCCAATGTTTGTAGAATACAGCATTAGTTTTTTCTTTGAGCAAAGCTAATTTCTCTTCGTACATTTCAGTCGGCGCCTCGTAACCATCATCATAGAGCCATTCCGATGTTTCGGAACATATTTTGCGGATTTCTTCGATTTGCTCTGGAGTACCACATTCAGCATATTCTTCCATATCAATTTTCATTTGAGCATCAACAACGAATGCTTCTAAGTTATTTAGAGCGGTTTCTCTTTCTATTCGTTTTTTATCAATATTGTTCAACTCGGTTATTTTTGCTTTAGATGCCTTAAACTCTTCAGGCGATAGAGGCTCCAGATTTAAAATTTGTTCCTCTGCCTTGATGGGTTCCTTGAGCACAATGATCTTAGGTTTGGGCTTGCTTTCGGTTTCAGTAGCATTCTGTTTTTCTGTTGTTGTTTCATTTGCTTTGGCCGTCTCATTCTTTTCAGCTTCTTGGGGCTGTTCCTCGGGTTTTTCTTCAGCCTTCTCCGGTAGTTCGGAGTCAGATCCGAACAGTTTGCTGATAGTGCTACCAATTTTAGACAAAGTGCTATCCTTGTCATCATCTTCCTCGGTTACAGTTTTCTCAGCAACAAATTCCACATTAACTAAATTGAGAATACCAGAATCGTCCAAATTGAAATGTGCCTTAATGCCTTTGTGTTCTACATTTTCGCCTGAATGCTTGGCCAGTACGTCACTGACGCCGCTAAGAACAACTTGTGTCAAATTCAATGATCCAATACTCTTGAGTTCGTTGGAAGGAATATGATCCAACTCTGCGTAATTTACATTGAAAGTGAAATCATCTGTGTGTTTGTTGAAAGTTATGACTTTCTTCTGTGGGTAGGGATTCATTGGTCCAAAGAGAGTTCTCTTGATCTGTAACAATTAATTTACATAAAAAAATCTATCCTACCTTCTTCCATAATAATATAATATAGAATTTCAATTAGAAAAATAAACATAAAATGCTTTAAACTTACATATTCCTGAAACCATAACAAAACAAAATCATTATAGTTTAATAGTTCAAAGAATCTTTAACATAATTCATAAAGTTAGAAATATTTTAATTTCTGTGTTATTTCTGACTTACCAGTTTATCACTGCCATCGACGTGTCGCGTAAATACAACTTGGATCGGAAGGATGACTGCGTCTCGGACGTTCAATGCCGCTACCTTGTAACCGGTCGCGAGAGATGCCGCCCTAGAAAGATAAAATATAATAGTGACGAGATTGACAAAATAAAATATTACGAAAATACTTAGGGATCTGATACCTAGGGATACAAAAAATTGAAAAAAATTTTAATTAGGTCTTGTTCAGCCTTACCACCATAAATTGATATTTCCATTCTACTTAGGAATTCATGTATAAAATAAGGCATCTTTAAAAAGTAGTCTTACACTATAATGATTACCTGTACACAGCTCCAAGAGTAGCAGCTTCGTCAGCGTTAATAGACCGAGACGGTTCGAGGCCCACAGCTGTTCTCAGTACTTCCTGCACAGCGGGCACTCTAGAAGCCCCGCCGGCCACTATGAGGCGAGCCCCGCTGCCTGAGCCGGCCGCTGCGGCGACCGCTCGCTGTATGACACCAGATACTCGCGGCCAAAGGTCGGAGCATAGCGCTTCGAATTCTGCGCGAGTCACCTGTTGGGGACAAAATAAATATAAAATTAACGATTGGTTTGTGTTGACTAAAAAAGTAAAAGTAACAGCCTGTACATATCCCACTGGGTATAGACCTCTTCTCCTATTAGGGAGAAGGTTATGGAGCTTAATCCACCACGCTGCTCCACTGCAGGTTAGTGGATATACATGTGTCAGAATTTCTTCCAGCACATGCAGGTTTCCTCACGACGTTTTCCTTCATCGCTGAGCTCAAGATGAATTTAAACACAAATTTAGCACTTGAAAATCCAGCGGTGCTAGCCAGGGTTTGAACCCGTGACCTTTGGTTAAGATCCAGGCGTTAGTACCAATAGGTCATCTCGGCTATTACTTAATTAATTTATTTAAAAATTCTATAAAAATAATATTTAGTTATTAAATTTTAACTATAAATATTGCACGATATTGTTTAATTTACTGACTACAGCTTATAATTGGACTGGCAAAATCAACGAAAAACCACTTTCACATGCGATTGCTGTAAATTAGATAAGGTAACTGGGTTTCATATAGGGGTTTAATTCAAGTATTACGTGAAACAATCATTGAAGATTTTAGACCCTCACTCCCACTTATGTAACGCATCGTAAGATTTTTCTGTAAAGAGATGTTGCGTAACATTTTAATAAAATGTTTTAAGTGGTAACTAAAATAATTTTAATGACCATTTCCAAATAAAAACATAATTAATTTGTTACGCAACCCTGTAACGCATTGTAACGTTATACAAGACCCTTCCTTCCCCCCAAATTGCGTTACGTAATACTTGAACTACCCCTTGTGAGCGAAAGAGTTAATACCAAACTTCTCTCCCCAGTCCTTTCTTTAATTCGATTTTTAGCCTTGCTTCGCATTAGAGACTACTACTATAGCGTCGTAAATATCCTTCCTCTTAAATAAAAAATTCTAAATGGAATAAAACAAAATATATAAGCTGATTTTACTTTATTTTCAGCGTCCTTAGCCTTTAATATGTTAATGTGAAATAAGATGATGTAAGAAAACAATAAAAATTGTTATCAGTTTTATTAAATCTAGAAAATTCTAGTAATAAATTTGTCAAAATAAACACCTTTTTATTTTTATCAAATATAGATTAGTGGTATTAGGATATATATCAATAATGACTTAATATTGATTAAATAAAAACATGCAATGTGGTCTGAAATACAATCCAGTACATTAGGCCGAAATAATGAAATAAGGAAACTACTGCCTTTTACTGTGTTTTCAATTAGATTAAATTAAATGTCCTAAAGTCCTAAAGTCTAGACAATATACACGATTATATTCAAACTTACCTATTTTAAATTTTTATACAAGTGTGAAAACCAAAAAAGAAACAAAAATAACATAGAACTCACCAATTGCTTGAAGTCCTTATCGTCCAACAGGCTTTCAATCTGTGCATAGTGTTCCGTGTTAGCAGACAATACTATTTTCAATCGCTCTGCCTCTCTCAGCAGTTTCTCCATAGCGCGAGGTGAAGCCCTAACATCACCTCCTCCATTGGCCTCCCAAGCTTTGATAAGATGCTCCCGTAATCTTAGGGTCATTTCTAATCCTCCTAGGGTTCTACAAGCAAAAAAAATGTATTACTTTTTGTAATATTACATAACTAGCAAACCAGGCTTTGCACAGTCTAAACAAAAGTTACAAAAAAGCATATAGCTTGTTTCATCACTGTGTTAATTTTTAAAATGGTACAAAAATTTTGAGTTAACTCTCTTAAATTTAAATACATACAAATGTTTTAATCTTTATAATAATGAGTAACTCCATAGAAGTAAAGATAGTAAATTGTAGTTCACTTTTGATACAATTACATCAATTACTTGACTGAAACCATGGAATTAATTAATTTTAGAAATCTATTATTTTAGAAACTTAATAAATCATTTACAACTATAATTATTCCCAACATTTATTAATAATGCTAATTACTAAATGCTAGTAAGACAATTGCACATATTTAGCTATAATTATTATACACATACCTGTCATATCCAACACCGATAACTTGCAATTGTGGGACTGTTTCAACATAACCCCTCTCCTTTATCTTAACAGTCTTGTACTCGACCAGAGCCGCCTTGGTGGACGCCGCACCCATGTCGAAGAATAGCGCATGCCAGGCTGTTTCGTTGATCTCCTGTTAAAATAATTATAATAATAATATTTGACCTAAGTATAAGAAGGTTAACGATAACGTAACTTCTTCTAAATGCACTTTATGTATGTAGTATCTCTAAGTATTTTTATTATAGCATAATATTATACAGCCTCCTTAGACAAAAGAATAAATTATCACTTGTAGAAAAGAATGTTTAAAGTAAAACAAATAATTCAAATGCATATATACCTTTCTTCTAAATATGCCATAATTGATGGCAATGGCCGTGTAATCATTGATCAATTGCAAGACATTCAAGCCGGCAAGGGAAGCAGCCTCCTTCATAGCTTTTCTTTCCACTTGGTTGAAATACCCAGGTATGGTAATCACACATTCAGTTATTGGTTGTCCTGAAGGAGAAAAATTTACATTGAAATATTTTCTTCAATAAAAAAAAGTTAAATTTAAATGTTACCCAATAAAAAAAAATTAATAGATTAGAAAAAAGTCAAAGTCATGTTATCTTAGTAAAAAAAATTTTTACTAAGATAAGTATTTATATAATTCGAAAACAGCCACAACAATCATTCAAAATTTAAAAAGATCCTGATAATTATAAATACTTCAAGGACAGTCAAGCCATGACCATGACTGCGGTAAAATGTTCCAAATGTCATATTGAAAAAGAATAATATTACATGCAAATTAAACCCCTTTAAAATAGTTTAATACATAGTAATCGAAAGACCCTAAGGAAAAAACTAAACAAAACCAATCCATTTATTACAATCTAAAAATTTGAATCTTACCATGGCTAATTTCAGCAAAGTCCTTAGCTTTGGCCAACAATTGGGCCACAAGTTCTTCTGGTGTGTATTTAGTGTTGTCATCATGAATGAATTCTGGTGTGCCTCGGTCTGTGGGTGCTATTTCATAGTAAGGGAACCTTTCTCTACAAAAAAAAGTATTGTTTAGGCACTTAATTCAAATAAAGTTATATTTACTTGTTTAACTACTTAATAATACTTTAATGAAACTATATAATTTTCCTTAGGAAACCTTTATAAACTCTTGTAGTTTATTAAGGCTGTGAGAGCAAATGTCTATCTGCAAAGTTGAAATTTTGAGAAACACAAAAACCAAATCTTTTTAAAGTTGTAATTCAATAAGTCTTCATTCCTATCTCATAATTATTCATGAGTTCATTGTTAAGTCATTTTACTTGTATTTGAAATATACAACAATAATTTGATTTTGTAAATGTTGGTAAGGCTGTTATTGCTGTTTTTGCTCTCAGGACTTCAAATATTTACATAAATCTTATAACTTTTTGATCATATTTGTCTTATTAGACACATTAATAAAGGGAATATTTTTTTCGGATGTTTTAAAAATATTTGGTCAGTTTTACTTGAACTAAAAATTGCCTTTCTCTGTATATACAAATAAGGTGCTAAAATTTTTTAAAAAGCGATATCGTCGTTGCGCCTGCAATACTGTGCAACTACATTTTAACACAAGTTGAAATTTAAACCCAAATAAAATAGTATTTCATTCTAAGTTTGAACTCAAAAAAAAACTAGTTATGTGGTATTACACGCGCAACGACGATATACAAACATCACGGCTCTAAATAATTTAAAGGTTAATCAAAAGTCGAAAGCAAATCTATCATTATTATGTTTTAATACTTGAACTATCTATAAAATATAATAAAAAAAATATTATTTTATTTAAAAAGATTTTTAGAACATATTGGAAGTTATAGAGTTGGTGATTGCATCATTATTTAGGTACATTTCACTTAACAAGAGTAAAAATGAAAAACAAGTAAAAGTCAACAAAAGAGAAAGTATATAACCACACAAACCATTCAATAATGAAAAAGAAACTTTCTAATGGCAATACCTATTCCCTCAAATAATTTATTTATAACCAAAATCACATATTCATACATTCTTATTCAATTTTTAATATGAAATATATAACCTTTTTATAACATGTCTATTTCTTTTCATTTCTTGGTAAGCGTATTGACAAAAAAATCAACCAAGTCCAAAACAATAAAATGAGACAAATAGGCAGTCTACTATTTTCTAGAATAAACCAATGAAACATCTAGAATTAATTATAAATTCTTTTATAATCATTTACTTTTATTTAAATAGCTAGATTGAGAATCATAAATTAAATGTAGTATAATTACACATAGCTCACAATGTATATGATAGTATTAATTTAAAAAACATGTACAATTTAAAGTATATACAAAATGTCTTACTTGTATGCTTGGACCAAAGGATGGTCGTATGGCTTTCCAAGTAGATCCAACAAGTATTTGTAGGAATTCTTAGGGAACCGCACACCAACCGTCACAGCATCTTCCCCAAATGTTCTCACGTCGTCTCTAAATGCCACAACAGCTGGCGTTTTCCTCTTCGACTCCTTATTGAGAACTATCTCCATAGGCACTCCAGGTGACACGATACCAATCTTCATCCATTCAGATCCAAAATCGATGGATATCACAGCTGCCGCATCCACATTTTGACTTAGAAGTAACGGTAACAACGCCAAACATAATATTCTACACATTTTCTGTGAAAATAAATAAAAATTGACTTAATATCGCGAACACCGAAAATGCTGTATTCCGGAAAATTGTTCTGTCAATGCGGTATCATGTTTTTCGAAAATATATGCACTTACGATAACTGGAGCCATTTTCTTTTACAAAATCACATCCAGATTCTAAAACTTATGTATTTCTTCAGTTTAAATGGTTAAACATTTATAATGCCTAGTACATTATTATTTTGTAAAGTGGGCCAGCTACTTTAGTCCACGTCAAGTTTAACGTGTTTTCTTCTTTTTGGCTGCTGACGTTGTTGCCAGGTACAAACCAAGTCAACGTAGTGATTAGATACAGTCGACGTTCTAATTAGATAGATAGATAAATAGATATTTTCTTAGATATTTTAAAGTTGTTCGAGATATCAATGAAATGTTAGATGTTTTTTGTGTTTAATTAATTTTATCATTTAAAATAGTGTTATTTAAATATAGTGAGGATTAAAGAAGTAAAATGAGAAGCGAAAATCACTATATTCCAAAATATCTGCACCTCAAGTCTATAACGTTTTAGGAATTTTTCACTTTGAAAGGCATTTTGATTAGGTCTCTGATACTCTGATATCTGTTTAATTTGATAGAAAAACATCAGCTATGAGATATTATTTGTTGTTATTTCCGTATATATTTTAATATTCTTGTTAATTACATTTTTAAATATATATAAATACAAAAAATATACATTCAAAAATATAAAAAACAGACGCCAACCGGCAGCGGGAACAGGGTCCAAACCACCGGTGGTCAG
>DVXP01001753.1:0-14169 GCA_018235645.1 Junonia grisea | reverse complement strand
GGAAATTATTCTTATTTTTTAGATTTATATTATAAACCTGAACAAACGCGAGCGAAGCCGCGGGTAACAGCTAGTCGATAATATTAGGTCGGGGTCGTGCCTGTACACGAAATGTTTTCTATACAGTTTAATCGCTCAAGATATTATTTTATTATTGCCGAAAGATAAATGTGAAAAAATTGAATTAAAAAATGCAAGTCATAAATTACCATCTATTTAAATGTGCTAAGATAAAATCAGTAATTCGATATCGTAACCCTTATTTGATTTGCTCTGGACGAACGTCCGACGGATGCAGTCTCCACAAGACGCCCTCTGTTCCCTTATCCTCTCTCGATACTAATATCGAATGATTGCGTTACTTATTCCTCCATGAATACATTGTACAATATTATTGCGCCAATACTACTTGCTAATGTTGGTCATCGAGTGCTCAAACATCGGAAAATTGCTACTTAATGTCCTTTCTATGCACGTAATAAAGATTGCATGATGAAATTATACGTAATGAAGAAATATCGCTTTTCACTTTAGCTGTGTACGTACGCGCTCTAATTGTTGCCGCAGACAGGATTTCTTGGTCGCCTATGCTTTAATCACCTATATTATGTTGGTCACGGCAACCAGATTGCCTAGTGGGCGGAGAATTTTAAATTTGACCAACTGCCTAACAAATGTTGTATAATTTTGAATTTAAAACTCTATTTCTAGCTAAATTAAGATTGATTTTTCTACTAATATTGTGGGTGTTACGAGTCACTAATCACTCAGTGTGAGTTTTTAATTACAAAAAGATAAAATTAATGATAACCATTAAAAAGGTTCACCTTTTCTGAAAAAAAAAAATCTCGCTTAAATCTTAAGGGCTGTTAAGGGCTACTTTGTTTATCTTTTGTAAGATCGAAAAGGTGGTCGTTAGTAGCGTCCCAATGAGAGCCAATTCTAGTGTTCTTCACATAATTGCATAATGTTGAGACTTTGTATTTAAGAACTTTTTACTTTGAAGAAACTTTGTTTGTCTGATTTACTTTTGCACTTCAATATATTTAGTACCTTAAAAGTTCATTCATGAGGTATTTTTTCAGGTTTCATATAATTGTGTTTCATATGCATGTGAGATAAAATACATGTTTTCGGTGCACGTGTACTGAATGCAGGGTTAAACAATTTATATTCACACCAGCGTATGATCAATACTTCGCATGGGCGACAGCAATTGAGATAGCACTGAATGTGCACGGTACAAAGAGGGTTGCTGGGGTTGACAGATTTATGTACCGATCGCATGTCGCCCACGCCAATTTTGTAACCTCTTTACATAGTTTCAAGTTCCATACGCTATTGCGGTAACACTGATAAAACCTACGCTTTTGCCGCAATTTTATTACCTATATTTAAAGCCAAAGTAAGCGCACTTTTACTATCCTACAGTTTGATAACATTTACTATACCTACACAGTATTTTATGAGCAAGTACAAAGTTGTCAGCATATATTATAACTTCCTTAGGATGATAAGTACGAGAGAAGTTTGATATATATTTGTCGCCGAAAAAGCAAGATATCTTTTGTTAGCACGATTCGCTTCAATGAGCATCATTGTACATCGATTGCGATATTTGAATGTGTGAAGTAGACACAGCGAATCGGGTGTGCGTGTCGTGCGAACGAGATCGCGCCGGCTATCGGCGAGCGTTGCGAGACGTTAAGCTGGCCGTCCATAGAATACGAAACGACCAACATCGGTAGCCCATTTACTGTAGCTAGTTTCTGTCCCGTTCTCGCGTATTTTCCTAAACCTCTTGACACCTGGCGTCCTTTATAAAGTGCTAAATAAACCATACCGTAAAGGCAGAGTATTTTTTGACTTCCTATGCTTTACAAATATACCTGTAATATAAAATATACCTAAACATCAATGTGGTCGATGTATTTGTCAAATATGTAATACCAAAAACATTTTCTTAGTGCAATTCCCGAAAACCTCTGGTCAATGTTTTATTTAATATGCAAAGTCTCGGCCTTTTTAACAAAACAGTTTAATGCTTTGTAAAGCACATTCGGCCGTAGTGGCAAGTGATTCCAGTTATAGCTCGGGTGTCAGGAGGTTAAACAAATTGGTAACCGCAGAGTGTTAGAGCGAGAGCGGTGTATAGCAGCGCTGCGTTGTGGACGGCTGGGAGCTAAAGGGCTCGGTCGGCGGCGTGCGGCGGCGCGGCGCTGCTCGTATTGATCGGGCGTTGCGCCCTGGACCTGTTGCCGGGCACCCGAGCACTCGAGCACTGTACGCATTTATGCAATCTTCGTCTGATACGTTCGTTGCACAAAACGACGAATTATCAATTTCATTACTATTACTGATCAATACGATTTTGTTATACTTTGGATTTGTTCGGCTACATGATTTTGAGTGTGTCCTCAAATGTTAAAATTGTGATTTTCGTTGCTTTTAACCGATTTAAAATATAAAACTTAAAAATGTCTCTTCTAAAACTCATAGAATACATAGGCCCCAAAAAATGTATAGTGACTAGCCTATTGATGAAAATGATTACTATCGACTCCGATAAGCTTTTATACTTATAGATATTAATGAACATCTGCCATTAATTCCAGTATATTCAAAAATTGCGAACGTTTTATTAAAAAACTCATTTCATTTCTATAAGTACATTCTTCAGTTTCATTCTTTTTCAATATTGAATTTTTCATATATCCTTTCAATGTTTTCTCGAACACGGAATGTTCAGTTTCGATGTAATATTTCTCGTCTGATCCGAATGTAAGTCATCCTCTTCTACTGACCCATTTAATGTTGACAGTGTCTTGACGTCAGCGGACCGCGATCGGCGAAACAGCAGTATATACCCGCTCGGAATATTTAACGCCTACGTTTTCATTAGACACGTGTACTTAATAATGTAATTTTGGAAACTTTAACTCGAATTCATGTATGTACGTATTATAATTACAGTCCAACGTCTCGAATGGAGTATGAAATACTCAAGTCAATATTGTTTTAAGATTCGCAACGTTCATAATTGGTACCATTGAAATCTCTCGTCTATCAGTACTCGGAGCAATTAAGCAATACATTCGCCGAGTCTGTAGCGTATCAATTTTCCAGTATAATATAATGGGTCTTTAAGCTGGCACCCGTCCAAACGAGCCACTACTGACATTGAAACCCTCGACAGTACTTGAAGCTCTCGCTTTCAGCACATTGTGCTGAGGAGAATAAGATGCAAATGTGCGGTGCGAATTTTGTACTCCAGTAAACTTTCTCACCCACTCGTTATCACGGTTTTTGTCTTGTATGCTTTGAGATCGTTTTATACAAACAAACGCGTTACGCTTCGGCTTTACGAGCTAATGTTTGTAGCAATAGACGCAGAAGATAAGTAAAAATATATTCGAATAGCTACGATAAACAGTATGGCATACGACTACTAATTGACGGCGCTACTGTTCCAATTAGACGTTTTATAAGTTAAGGTCGGTTTCTTTATTAGGTAACAGGTTTCAGAAGAAGTAGGCTAATTTCATTCAATTCTCAGCAGTTTCGTGCGTGCGCTGTTTTTAGACCTTAACAGTCAATATATCAAGATTAGATTTCAAAAGATTTATCAATAATATTATTGTTTCAAATATATTCAGACGTGTTGGAAACTCTATTACTCTTGCAACATTTCAGTCGATGCTAATCGAGATTTGTTATCTTAAAAGCTGTTTTCACCTCGGGTTTGAAAAATGTCGCTGAGACACTGTTGCGCGTTATCTTTTAAAATCCCTGCCATATATCACGGGGTGTTCGTATAGATGGAGTTTCGGTCTAGCCTTTTGGCCGGTCGCCAGCCGTGGCCATCTAGCCTAGACTCACGATCGGCCTTGATCGTAAGCCGTGATCGGCTGAACCAAGCTATTGTTCCGAATTCATAACATACAACATGTTACACTCTCAATACGGTTCCCTTCATTGTTTGGTACACAGTTTTTAGCCTTTACTTACATTAATTGTCTTTTTTAACTTTCGCTTAGTCTACGTTTCACAATTCAATGTAATAGAATCGAAAACTCTTTAGAAATTCACCATCCAATACAATTAAAGATTAAGATATAGATAGAATTAAAGATTTATTAAGTACATAGTCATTAAGTTAAATAGCTACTCATACCGCACGAAAAGCTTGCGTGTATGAAACTAAGTTTTCATTTGGGTCGCCGATTACAGGTGGCTCGTTGGCCTTTCACACGACACTGAGCGAATAATGCTCTGCTCTAGGTCAACAATAGATATTATGTGAAATTTACATTATTAATCTTCCACTTTTCATTTCTAATTCGACCTAGATTAATCTTAACAGTAAACAAGAGTGAAACATTTCGGTCCACTTTGAAGATTCCATTGTAATTTAGAAAAACGTTAGGTACGGTTCTGTTTTATTTAATTAATATACACGTATTTATCCTTTTGAAACGACCGTAGGCTGGTCGGTCAGATCTATTTCCTTGATTCAAGTTCAATTACTTGGAAGCGAGATTCCGTCACAGTTGAGTCATTGCTGCCAACTTGTGACCTATTGTCATTGCAGGAATCTAATGACTTTTAACAATATAATCTAATGCAACAATGCATAATTTATTATATAAATATAATAGCCACATTTACTACATTGTAACTTTACAAAAGAGTGCGATAATATAAAGGAATCATTATATTTCACACTGTTCAAAATATCATGGTATTTAATGTCAAAATTGTATGATTATTTTGATTTAGACATTACGCCACGTATAATTTAGACGAATTTCGGTAATTCATTTGGCATTTACAACTTTTCTACTAAATTAATTCAATAATGCGGTACCCGTACTTAAGCTGTCAAAATCGGCAGAAAAAAATAGAAATACCAGTTCGATAACAATAATAATGATAGGCGCGTATGTAATTTGTAGGCTACCCGGCTGTGTGAAGTTCCTGTATATAATATTATTCAAGAATCGCGTGCTGTCTGGTCGGTTCCAACTCGTTAATATGTAAGCGGTGCCGACGCCCCGACTCGAAGTCGCCGTTCGCAACTGGTGGAACACCGATTCGAGTGCCCGGTTTGCAAATATCAACTGTGAATAAGTAAAAACCGAGCAATTAGTCCACTCGTCAGTATTAACGGATCATTAGTTGCTTTCATATTGCTAGTGTTTGTCGATGACGTCGCTCTGTTTAGTGGTAATAATAGTTGTCATTTGTTTTCGCCTAATCATTAGTTTGTTTGTATAACATTTTTTGTAACGCCATGACAAAATTCATAGTTATAATGTCATAATGAAATGATAATTAACCAAAAAACAAATATGTCCAATAAATTAAAATAGAAATATCAGAATCAGAAATATGATATTGTCGTTAAAATGTTTCTCATTTGAGTGGAAATATTTTCTTTTTCTGGTTTTTCTCATTGGTTTTTCACTCCGATTCGTCTCATTTATACGAATTTGAGCCACTTTATGGGCAGTCCACAGCTTCTGTTTAGTAGTATGATTAATCCAATGCTGCGGCAAATACAACATATTCGCCGCAATATTACACTGGTCGATGAGGGAAAAACCCATGACGAAGAATTGCCCTGACTGCGTCGTGTTTGAAAAATTATGGAAGTACTATACTTATACGGTACAATTTTAATAATCATAAATGTTCTTTGAATTTACGGCGAAGGTCAAGGCGTTTAATGTTTTAATTACCTTAAGGCGTCTTAAGTCGTAAATAGCCACCGCTATCACTATCATTAAGGATACTTTTTATTTGGTATGATATCGTATTTAAATTATTTTCTAAAGATTTCAAATACAATGCAAAAGGTAACCTTCTGTGTGCCAACCAAATAATACAATAATATTACACACGTCAGCATAATTTTATTCGATAAAATGCGATAATTACAGTAACTAGCAGTTTCATTTGAAATTATATTTTCCTGTTAGATATCCCGCTTATTAGAGAAGGTGACAGGCTATAATATATTAAGTATTCCATTATTTGATTGTACAGTACTCATAACTGTAACAAAAAACACAAACAGATCTAAATCACAATAAAGAAATGTGAGGAACAGCGAAGCACTGTTTAGTTTACTACAGCTAAGGCTAAAGAATCCTTAAACATCATACAATAGCCAACGTATTGCTAACAATGAGACAGATATCTCGTCTCGTCCAGCTAGGAATGCGACACGTACTCCAACCGATAAAGTTACATGACTAACTCAATTGGCTTGATTGCGTTCAGAGCGCTTACCTTGATATTTTATTAGTGATCGCCGAGTTAATTTGACATTAATCATACTAATGATGACTTTTTGTCGCACTAATTGGACCTAGATTAGGTAATCTCTATAGCAAACAAGAGAGATTTGCAAAATTCCAAATACAATCCTATATCAGGGTAAAAATGTACAACAGACTACAAGAAAAAATGATGTTTTAAGTAAAATGAAATCATTAATTTTAGTTTGTTCTCCAAATGATATTAAAGAGCATATTCTTTACATTTAGAAGCTTCATTTAAATGGACTACTATTTATAGATATTAATCCGTTTATAATGTCCAAATTAAGCTCTCAATTATATTAATGAATTCTGAAATGATGAATTTACATCATATTATTTTGTATAATCCTCTCATTACGAGTTATTAATGAAATTTTAATTCAAATTTATTCAATAAGTACTAATAAATTAATAAATGATGTTTCCAAATTTACATCAGACTATTTATATATTATATTAATCTTTGTGTTTCACACATATCTATCTTGTTGTTTTAGGTACTAAAAGTCATAATCATATACATATGTACATATATTACTTAATATAAAGAATAATTATATAACAAGTATTGTCGATGAATCGCAGCCCACGTATTTAATTAATATTTTGCTGTTTAGTCACCCAGCGAGCAATCGATCTCTGCTAGGTAAATGAGTCACCATAGCTCGACGCAATTATGATCACACCTCGCTCTTTTATATGGTAATAACAATGATAGCTATGTTTTTACACATGCTAAGTATCAACATTATGATTGTACGTATTAAATACTTTTCCGCCAGCCGTTTTCCTATGATTAGTTTTTGAATGCAATTGTCAATTGTCCAATACTTGTTTTCTGCAACATTTGTTTGTAAGTCGTCCAATACTTGTGTTGTGTAACACCCCGTTCCCACTTGTCGTGTGTCGTGCACGGATTTTAATCGTATGATCCAGTGGCAGAACATTTTGTATGGAGCTATTCACACTTGTCAAAACACTATTTTGTGTCGTCGACGACAAGACTCCATTGCAAACTCCATTGCATTGATTGACAAAATCCGCGCACAACACACGACAAGTGGGAACGAGGTGTAACCTTCTTTTTTGGGAACTCAATATTTCATTGATTTTATCTTATTAATAAGAACCATCATTATTTTACCACGGTATTAGTACCTTTTTACTTTTAATGTACAATGTGTATACCTGAAATCTTCTAACGCCAATAAAATTCTTCACAGTTATGATTGAAGTATTTCTTCTCATAAGGTGTGACTCGATAAACGGATTACTTAAGTCAATGTGCAGAACGGACTTGTAATGATAATTGCAATAACATTTTTCTTCACTTATTCACTGTACCTTTCAGGGAATCTATAACTAGTGTTGTGAAATTAATTTTAAGAGTTATATTTAGCTAGCTGTAAAAAAAAAAAAAAAACAATAAATAAAAGACTAACTATTTCATCTTGGAAAAGTTACTTTTCATTCCAATTTATCGAATTTCCAAATGTATAAGTCATAGGTATTTCGTGCGATTCTTAAAAATATTTCGTTTTTTCTAATATTGACTTATTTGTAATTTCCTTTCAGTTTCCTTGACGATCTCGACCGGTTAGGCGCCAGAGACTACCAGCCCACCGAGCAGGATATATTAAGAACCAGAGTCAAAACCACCGGAATCGTCGAAGTGCACTTTTCCTTCAAAAACCTTAACTTCAAGTAAGTTCACCACAAGGTTATAGCTCCAGAAAAATGCTAGTCAGTTTTATTGTCACTTTTTAAAAACATATATATTTAACAATAATTACGATGTTCTCGTTAGACGGAGAATATTTTAGTTATTTATGACCACTTTCTAAACAGTGCATTTGTTATTCTTATATTAACTTAAAAATAAAACACCTTTGACCTTTGTAGGCTATACATTTGTAGGGTAACATATTTATTCCAGATTGTTCGACGTGGGCGGTCAGAGGTCGGAGAGAAAGAAATGGATCCATTGCTTCGAAGACGTGACCGCGATCATATTCTGTGTTGCCATGTCGGAGTACGACCAGGTGTTGCATGAAGACGAGACAACGGTAATTAACTTTATCTATAATAATTGATGAATTACATTAATGAAATAATATGGGGGAATACTTCACAATAAACGGCAATATAATAGCATGGAAAACATTTTTTTTATTCTATTTGACACAGCATGTTTCAACATACTTCCAAGTGACATGTTTAGAATTGTAATCAGGTAATAAAAGAATGTCTTATGTTTCAAGCAGGTACTGTGTATGTATTTTTCTTATTTGAAGCATAGGATTATATTTAGAAATTGAAACTCAAATTCAGAGAGAGATAAAAAATACTGCTCATTCATTTGACGCATTTAATATTATAGAAACCGTTAAAAGATCTTATATATTTATATTTCTTATATATCATACCACTTATTCATAAAAAAAGTTGTACAATATTTAGTTATTACGTAATGAAACCACTTTTAGATTATAGTTATCAATGTTTATAATGCGCTAACTTCATTCTGATAACTTTTTCTCCTTTGCAATTGATTCTACCTACATCTTATCTGTAACATTATTCTTATATTTTTTATCTTCAACGTAATGGAAATACATATTGGATTTTATTTGAATATCTAACATTAAACATATTTTAAATAACTTTTTAAATATATTTTTTTAAACTAGAAAAGAAGTAGTAATAAAATAAATGAAATCTTAGCCACATCTAATGTTAAGTAACTAAATGTCTAAGTAACTTAAAATATTGAACACAACTATCATTATCAATAATGAATTCAACTTTAATTTATTTAATCATTTTAAGTTCTTAAAAATGTTATAAATATCCAGTTGTAAATTTTTCTTCAAATTCAACTGATATTTATTTCATCAGAGAGAACATAAATATTATGCAACTTTAAAATTTGAAGTTAATATAATCATATCGGTGTAACATATCGCTTACAGGCTGTCTCAATAAATGTAATACTTTGTAATCAGTTCTGACTTTCTTGAAAAAATATGGACAAAAAAAGTTCCGCTGATATTCTTTCGCAGTTTCTTATCAGGTCTGAGGCATAACTCTTTCGAAACCGTTTTAGATTATTTTGTTTGACTTTGAAGAAGATATTTTTCCCTAATTTTAATAAAAACATTTCTTTTCATTTCATTTCGTAGAACCGTATGCAAGAGAGCTTGAAGCTGTTCGACTCGATCTGCAACAATAAGTGGTTCACGGACACCAGCATCATCCTGTTCCTCAACAAGAAGGACCTGTTCGAGGAGAAGATCCGCAAGTCGCCGCTCACCATCTGCTTCCCGGAGTACACGGGTACATAAAATACAATTTGTCTATTTTATAGTTAAATATTCTAGTCTAAATGGTTACTGGTTTTGCCCACTGGGGCTGGGTTTGACACTGGGTTGATGGTCAGGCGGCCATCGCTATGCTATGTAAAAATCAGTAACTTGTAAATCCATTTTCGGGATCTCCTGTATAAATTCTATATGATAGATCTAAATTCGTCTTGGTCTCATTGACCATCATCATCATAGTCCTTTCATGCTGACAAGAATTCCGGTCCTGACAAAGGTTCCAATGAAAAGATGTATTTTGAAAGAAACAGCCTATCTGCAGAATTGAAATTTTGAAGTTCAAGCTCTGATTGAGTAGGCTGTTCGGTTTTGTAAAAAAATGTTGGTTAGGTTATTGTAGGTCTAACAACCTAATTTTATATTGTTATATGTGTATTCCAGGCGCGCAAGAGTACGGCGAGGCGGCCGCGTACATCCAGGCGCAGTTCGAGGCGAAGAACAAGTCGACCACGAAGGAGATCTACTGCCACATGACGTGCGCCACCGACACCAACAACATCCAGTTCGTGTTCGACGCCGTCACCGACGTCATCATCGCCAACAACCTGCGCGGCTGCGGCCTCTACTAGACCGGCTGTCTGTCTGTCCGCCTGCGAACGCTGCGTACGCAGGAGGGGGGGGGGGGGGTTGTGTTTTTATTGTTATTGGTCAATATTTTGGTTCTTGATTTGTGAAAAAATTGAGTAGGTTTTTCATTGAATTTAAGTTTTCTTTAACATTAATGTTGTAAGGAATAATCCATTACCCCCCTTCCCGAGATACAGAGCGTCACGTTTCCGACGTGCCGCTCCGAGCGCGGCTCGCAGCGTTCGGACGCGCGATGCATTGAACGATTTTTTCATAATATTTATCATAGAATGTATTTTTGTGGTCGTACAGCAGTGTTCCCCCGCTCGCGGGGCGCAGTTACGCGTTATCATATATTTTTACGAGAAGTAAGCTTACTGGATAATACCGCCGGTGTGCAATCACGTGTCACATGGCTTAGGGCGTTCTATGTTACGTGCTCTAGACACACGGTGTGCAACTAGATCCGACTCGTCTTCCCCACTTGTATTATAGGCCATCCGAGAACCGTTCGAACCGTAGAACACGCATCCCAGGTTTAGTACAGTTGGAGTATTAGGTATCTAGTGTTCAATTCTAAATTTTGGTGCTAGGCATAAATTGATATGAAATTGGTTGTGTTTGCGGTCTAGTTGCGACACTGTGGAGTGGCGCGTCGCTCCACTGCGAGTCTGTCAGTCTGTCAGTCTGTAGTCTGTAGTCTGTACGTGGGGCGAGGCGGCCGCTTCGGACGCATGTGCTTATATACTCACTCTCTTACGGACCAAAAACAGAAAGGAACCAATATTTAGCGCAGAACAGTAGTATGATATGCATGAGTATGTTCACAGGCCTACTTTAACTGTTACAAAATATCATTCCATTATTAGGTATTATCACTTACGATGAAAAATTTATTTTTTTATAAACTTTTGAATGCACAAACCGTTACCGGCTCGGATTAAGGAGATTCGTTTCGCACAACTTGCGTCTAAGCTAAGTGTCCTCGAACAAACGAGTATTGTTTAAGTTAAGCGACGTACTATGCACAAACCGTTTATTCCTATGAGAGAATTAGTTCGTTATGCCATATACAAATATATATAATTCTTTTGTGTTCATATTTTTTCTATATCACTTTTACTGTAACCTTAAGACGTAGCGATTTAAGATCAACTCTTGTATGCAATTATAAATCATGTTAGGTATTTATTTTATCTAGCTCGTACTCGTATTAAACGACGGTATATAACTTTCATGTTTAATTTATATGGTTAAGTGGTAACATGGTCATCGGTCATGTAAGCGGTGGTTGTTCGCGAGCGTGGGCCAGAGTCACGCATCCATAGACCGGGTTCTGTTCACATTACGTGTAAGATATGTGAGTATATAAACTTGTATACACTCGCGAATTGGCGTAATCAATATTATACATATATAAACTATATAACATAATTTATTATTAATACTAAAATAAAAAAAAATCTTACTTTTAAGCGTTAGTACAGTAATTGTATCAATAAACATTAATTAATAATGCGATTAGGCAGTAACCTTTACTATTATCATAGTTAGGTGATTTATTTTCATTTTATGTTTTATGATTATGTAAAAAGTGATTACTTAAATGGAGATAATGCCTACACGTGACCGCGCGGACCACTCACCGACACCACACGTGGGTCCGGCGCCAACTGTTCGCTATTGAGCGGCGTCACCCAGGAGCCGGCAGTCGACCCGAGCGGCCCGGCGGAGCTCAGTGGTCCGCGCCTCGAGCGCTCGCCGCTCGCTTGTTGCTAGGTAGGTTTTTTACTGTTATGTAACAATATGTGTATGTAAAACAGAACTAATAAGTATAATTAGCGCAGTTCTACATTCGATCCCGAAACATAATTTAGGTAAGCTTCGTACTACATTTAGAGAGGAACCGAGGTGGACTCGTCGCGTTTACCCGTCGTATCCGTTTCGCATTTCGATGTGTTCCTCCGCCGCTGAGCATTAACTTGTATGCTTTAATATTTCGAGTGAATGTGATGTAAATTTTGTACACTGCCGCATTGTTTATTCGCTCGAATCACATTTAGTTCGTAAGAATCGCGACAGTGACCGAAACGCACACGCCACAACACGCGACATCTTGTTAGTTAGGGATACAAAAATTGTGCACAAATGACTCGATCATCCCCCGCGGCGACTCGCCGCCGGCGACACGGCGAGTCCGTGGTCTGTGCGTAGGCTTCTCATCGAAGACTGAAACGTTGCGGCTCAAGAGTTCTTGCGCTTTTTAGAGTCACACGAGACGGTGGTCTTTGAAGTTTTTAAAAAGTGTCGATCGGGGCGAAATGGATACCCCTCTATGCATTTAGGACTATTCCCGGAGCGACAGCATCCAAAATCGACATTCTGTTTGGTTTTTTTTATATCCGACCTCGTATTTTCGTCACTGAGACTTCGATATGTTATCACTGCTTCATTCATATTTACCAAAGTTATTACTAACCTCACTATTTATACAAACTTTGTTCTCTACGACTAACTCACGTCTGAGATTCGCGGAAGGGCGGAGGCCGGGCACAGCGGAACTTGTTTAGAGTTGATGACATGTAACGTTAACGTAGCGCGAGGGCGGCCCGCTGTAAGAAACGAGCGTTTTAAGAGAGTAAAATTTTTAGTCACTAGTGGGTAATTTTTGAATGTGATTCAATCTTATCTTTATTTTTCTATATCGAGTGACATTGTAACCGTTTATTTCTTTACGTTCGAACTTATTTTTTGTAATGCATTTACTGAAAGCGATGTATTTAACCAACGATATAATTAAACAATATTTTCTCTTTTTTGTATCTCGTCTGCACTGGTATTTTTTATTGAATTTACTATAAATGTACTTTAAGTGTATAATTTTAAATAATTACTGAAAATGATTATATTCTAATTTTTATGTTCAAATAATAATGTTTGTTTTATTTCTAATCCTTTTATCCCCTACGAAAATATTTTTATTTTAAAAGATCTGACAACAAAAAGAAAGAAGAAATAGCTCATTCAAAATATATTAGATGCTTTAAAATATATACCTACATGGGCTCCATACAAAACGATAACGACTGAAGTTCCACTTAAAAGTGAGTAAAACCCAATGAAAATAAAATAAAAAGAACTAACTGACAGGTACAGCATAAAAAATTAAATTACCACAAGCCAATTTAATGATATTTTTCGTAATAAACTACTGTTACTTTTATCACCTACGACCTAACGCGGAATTTCTGTTATACAGGTAGGTATGTATGTCTAAAAAATGAATGGAAAACTACTAAACCGACTTTCTAGATGAGGTATTTATCTACAGATTTTGTCTCTTCAGTAGATACAATTTATTCATAGAGTAATGAATTTATTATCTAGATTTAAAAATATACATTCCAAAATAAAATCAAGATTTTAATTTTAAATTATTATCCACTAAGTTCTGTCTATTAAATTATATCTGCAATAGAAAAAAAACTATTTTTTTTAATTATAAAATGTGAAAGTAAGATTAAGGTTTAAATATATGAACATATCGAATTATCTATAAGTTTAAGGCTGTACTTAAGCGGGCAGTATTAAAGTAATTTTTGGACAGTAAAATTGATACAAACGCCAGTTTATGAAGTGATCAGTAAAAAATGTATCTATTAATGGGCAGTAGAAATACTGAAATGTACGATGAAAATAATTGTTGATGCGGTAAAAATAAATATTGGGCAGTTTCAAGTGTAGAGCTATTAAATCGTATTGGGTGAAATATTTCTCAATAAAAGTATAGAGGAAAGTCAGCATATTTGGGATACTTAAGGTAATGTGGAATACCTCGATATCTAGAAAAGTATAAAAGCTAACCTCGTTTTTTTGCCGTCAGCATAAAGTAATAT
>DVXP01001752.1:0-14172 GCA_018235645.1 Junonia grisea | reverse complement strand
ATTAAGCTTCAAAGTGTCAAATTTTCTTAGAGTCAAGTGTCCCCCCCCTCTACCCACTAAACTACTGCTTCTAAAAACGTGAAAAAATTCATGATAGTAGTACATATAATGAATTTAAAAGCAAAATTGTCACGGTTATGTAGGCTTACATAGTTATCGAGATATAGTCAATCAAAGTAAAAAAATAATTTCGCGCAAATTTCATTGAAAATTGTTAAGATAAACATGTTATTTGTTAAAATATAAATAAATTTAAAGATTAAATTAATAAATATCCGTATATTATGAACGAAACTACGGAACCCTTCATGCGCGTGGGTCGCCACGCACTTGGCTAATTATTTACAATTACATTATGAATTACAAGATAACATACTGACGTAAAAAATCAATTTTTAAACAGATGCTGCCGAAAATAGCTTTGCAAACTTGTTCCCTTCAACATATTTTTTGTTGGTCATAGGGCTAAATTTTTAATCGAAGTAATAGTTTATATTTTTAAAATAGTACTCACATTTATAATATTGTTTTAGACATCTGTATGTAGACACGTTGAGAAACCAATATCTGAAACAAAAAAAAATAACATCAACATACAATAATTACATTTGGATTAAAAAATTTTATTTCAAAACTTATATCAACTTCATAATTATTATTTTATAGTATTACTAAAAACCTTCATTGATTAATATATACGACATAAATTTAAAAACAGTTAAAGTATTCAGTTTAATAATAAGCTTATCACAATCTTTATACGTTATATTATATTTATATTACATTATATTATTACTCAAACGACCCACAAGTAAACACTAAACATATTATCCCATTCACAAATAATCATAATATATTTCCAACATTCACACTACCACAGTACCGTACCGTGAAACGTAAAGGCTTAAATAATAGACGAAGAATTGGTCTGTCACTGTCACAACTATAAAAAAATATATAATACGATTATTTATGCACGTCGGAGCGCGGTGAATGCCCTACGCGGAACCGAACAGGTTGCTACATGGTACTACAGACGCGACCGCCTAATTTTTACAAACTATAAAATAAGATAAATACTTATCGTGCGACAGTTTTTATGAACGGAAACGGCATTTTAGGACTAGATTTTGAATGCGGTTTTGCACACGTTAATGTGGTTTTTGTTTTGAAATGAAACATATGCGTATAAGCAGTAGCTGCGTTGGGGGGGGGGGAGGCAGGGCGACCGCCCGGGGCGCCAAATTAATGGGGGCGCCGAGGGCTAACCTAGGGGGCGGCGTTGGGTTTGGTAGAGGCGAAACCGTTTTTGTTTAGGTAATTGGCAGTTTCAAGTTAGGCTACGGAAAGTGACGACGTTTTTTTAGCTAATTTGGTAGTTTCAAGATAGGCTACGGAAGGTGACGACGTATTTTTTTAGCTAATTTGGTAGTTTAAAAATAGGCTACAGAAGGTGACGGCGAATAGAAGGTTAATAAGGGTTTTACAGAAAATTGCCCGGTACCGGCACTGCGTATAAGAAGGGACTGAGTCTATGACAATCTGGAATAATATATCTACCTTTTAAGTGGTTCCGAAGTTCGATTCGCGCATATAAATTTTGCTCTCTTTCGTTATTGCCTTAGAGTAGATAGATAAAACCATTAATATTAGGTATTTTTGTGTAGAATAGCAAAAACGGGTACACCGCACTCAATTTACAAACCATCTTCAAAAATACTACAAAATAGCAAAACTCGATACAACAAATAAACGAAATAATATCTAAGAAAATCTCCGACGTAAACATACATCACAATACGCGTTCGTTCCTGCACCTATAAAAGGAATTCATAGATAACAAGACTTTATTTCCTGCTTCAACCAGCATGTACGTACAGACGGTAAATCTTGCTCCAACTATTTCTATATTTCATTATTGCAATAAAGAAGATGAGACGATATCTTCATTACGAAGCCGTATAGGATCGATGCCACGATAATTATAAGCCCTTGAGGATGCCGAGCTGAAATTAATTCAAAGTAACCTAATGTTGGGGTGTACCAATGTATGTAGAGGAAGCCGATTTATAAAGCACTATGCTTAAAAGCAAATAGTCAAACTTCAAGTGAATAATGCACTCTTATCGAAAAGACAGAATTTTATCAACAGAATAGTCATTTTATGTGGAAAAGATAACTATCTATATTTTTTTGCTGGTGACGCTATCGTTTCACCGTAAATCATGTAGAATTTTGTATACTTTTAAATTTTTATAAACAGCGTGAAAAAATACAGTTCGAACGCAGTTAACGCGTTATCTCAATTCCGAGAAATGAACAAAAAATATAACGAAGAAAACACCGCGACGAAACTTATTTTTAATGAGTGATAGCTGCGTCTAGACGACGATAATGTACCACTATTCGTGGCAAACAAAAATAATTTCTGTAACAGAAAAGATAAGATTTAAAATTGCTCGGATAGTTAAAATTTATGATATTAATATATTAATATTCGTATACGTCGAAGTGTTATAAAATCTATCTGCATTGTGTTGCCGGTGGCCTTGAAGTTTTATTATAAGTTACTCTCGACAAAACGCCTCTTGTCTTAGTTAAAAGAAATACATTGTTGGCATATCTATTTAGTGAAAGTCACGACGTTTAAGAAGACGCATAGAGAGAGGCACATTGTTGTAAGAACAATAGCATTAGAACATCAGAAGAACCAACACTGACCGCTTTATTGAGTAATTTAGATCGATTGCATGGCGATGTCGAAGTATCGACGCTTCAAATCCAAATCACAGTAATTTCGTGGTGTTGTATTACAACGTTTTTGTAAAACAACATGATCTATAGACCCATGTTTATGCAAGAACGGTCGGTTCATGCTGAATTCTGTTACCGCAAAACCAATTCTAGCATAAATCAAAACTATATCATATATTATCGTCAGTTTTCCGTATTATTTAACATATATGACAAACAATGTTTGTATTAGAAAGTAAAATTATTTAATAGAGATAATCAATACGAAAATAACAAACATTCAAAAGATCATTAGTAAGAAATGAGACAATATTGTCAGGTACGCCTCTAAGTCATCACGCTATCGCATTGACGACCACCATTAATCATTCAGGCATAGGGACATAAAACACGTCTTGTAAACGTTACATCATACGTTAGTTGCGATAGAATTAAAATTTAAATCCGAAATCGTTTATAATACAGTACCAGCTTTGAATTACGGCAATCGTAATGTTGAATAATCTATTAACGGAGATTATGCGATCAAAGGTACCGTATGCAGTAGTTAAGCTTTCGACGAAGTTCGCATTCAGCACGTTATATCGATGAATAATGATTATGGTAAGTAACAAATATAGGATAATGTATTTTAAGTTATCACTATAACAATTCTATCAAAGCAACGCATAGACAATAATGACGCTGGTATAGGTACCTTATTGTGTTTATATTTTTCGATTAAACTAAAAAGTAAAAAAAATACAAAAGTTTGTGTACATCTGACATGCCGATTTGTTAAATCATATTTGATTATGCATATTATTCAAATATAGACTCAAACATATTTTAAAAGTTGTCCCATAGTGGCATAGTACTTTCTTTATTAATCGAACACGGTATGAATTACTTAACGAATACACCTCGTAAAATCAATAATTGCATTCATAATATACTTATGTAAATTCTCAATATAACATTGAAAATGGCATTCTTTGACAAATTGCTTTTAATATTATTGGAAAGATAAATTTCTTTTCTAACTCATATGGCCATATGCTTGCATTATTAATTCGACGCCAATACTCAGATGGGCTGTACACTCATAACATTCCATCATTTCTTCCAAATAAAGAATTGCCACCGTATTTCTCCAGTAAATGTTACTGTACCATTGATCCATGTTGTATTGAAATGTCAATGTTTAGATAACATCTGACGATCGTTAGGGTGATCTCTTCCGTACGTACGTCACTTATTTACGTGGGGAGTCTCGATTTCATTAGTTATTCAATTATGCGGATCTGATAGCGACTTGAGCCTTTCAAACTCATCCCATTGATGCCATTGAAAAGAACGCCTTGGAATAACAATGTCCATTTATAGAAATGAATAGCCAACAATTACAGGATACTTAACACATGCTCAAGATAAAACCGCAGATTACGCGTAGGTAGGTTAGGGACCTTTGTGAGATAGAGACTGACGTTGATCAAGATGTATATTTGAAAAAGATAAGCTAATACAAATTCGTGATCCATCAATAAGAGCGCAGGAGGGTGTAAAAACCGTCGCGAGCGCATCTTTCTACTCTCGAATAAAGGCTCGTTACGCGCTTGGACTCGTGAATGATGGATCACCGTAGCCAACTCGCACCAACATTGTAGAAACGTGATTTTCAATTACGACACTTATCCTCTTGTTCCTAGGACTTCAAATCAATTGCAGCTATCCACGGCTAAGTTCGTTCGTATCCATCTGGTATGTACCAGGTGATTGACAAGTCCGGGTCGATTGTATCGGCCGTCATAAATAACACCGCCACCGCTAGTTAGTATACATTCATTGCAACAAATGTATCGCGTACTCGAAACGTACAGGTATAAATAAACAATAACGCTTTAATCAACTTCCATCGTAAAGAAACTAAAACTATTTGTTTATCGCGATATTCTACAGAGTATTTATTTTAGTTTGCTATTTCAAACGTTAACCGCCCAAGAAGTTCTAGGCGTTGACAAATTAATGGTGATGCGAGAGATATACGAGGATGGTGGGGTTGATAAGGTAAATGTATTGCCTGTAACTTGCTTCAAAATTAATCTATTACAACATTAGCTAATGAACGATAACAAGAATCTATACATTCTCATACGAAGGGACATTATTTATTTACTAAAGGAACTTCAGCAGAAGTAACTTCTGGGACATTAGAAAGTATCCGGGTCGCTTACCGCAAACGTTTGTTGCAGCTAATAAATTAAAACTATTACCATCATATAACTCTTCGTTATAGCGATGACATAAATAATGGTTTTCCGTATATCGTTTCATAGACAAATATACGAGTATCTTCTTCCTTTGTTCACAATTGATTTAATCAATTTCTAATAATTACTTTTTTTATCGTGTGTAGTCATAAGAACTGATAACTACTTTATTAGGAGCGAAACTGCCTCCAACATTTACTTAATCAACCTTATTTGTTTCTGCATATATTTACCTGACACAACTGAAAAACAACAAACTTTCATCTGGTCGTTAAACATAATCGAAATGCCGTTGATTTAATAGGCAAATAGTAATAATTCATCCGATAATTTTAAGATATCGTGGGCGACAGTAATTGTGCGTGCCAGTTATATATCACGGGACGCCACCAACCGAAGGGCAGCTGAGGGCGCGACCGTTACTTCGTGTCCAATAAATCCGAGAACAAACGACAGCAATAAGGAACTCGGCTCCAGGCATCCATCTCCTGTCAAATAAACATACTCATAAACATCCACGCTTCACACACATCGACGAGACGTATTAGAAACAAATTTTACTTATAGTAACGCACGAGTATTACGAAAATAAAATTTAAATAATCCAATACGCGAGAAAGATAAATTGTAAAGCAAAAGTGACCAGTCAATGACTTTAACGATATAAATTTTGTGCGAGGCGCCGAGTCGGAATCAATGTATCGGAATAAGTAATTATAACGGAGAATCCATATTGAACATATGAGCTACCATTCAGTTTATTTAAATTGCCGTCTGAACGCAACCTTTCTAAAGAATCATCAATATCGTACGACGGAGTTGATTGTAAAAATTTTCAAACGTTTCTAAATTATGCGATGATAAATGATCATAACCTCTTTCATAGTAATCTGGTTATGACACCGGTGGACTCGACTAGTCTTCGTAAGTAAGCCTCAGTAGAATATTTAACTTTTTTAAATAATATTCACCACAATTTACGAAAGTCAACTCGATGTTATGTCTCTTCAATGCAACATTTTACGAGTGTACACGAAACTTACATAGTGGAATAACATTAACATTACAAAGTACTGAAATTGATATTACGTTCAGTCTATAAAACAACAATCATGTTACAGAAAACGATACAAGTTGTGAAGATAAAACCGAGATGACATAAACGTCCACGGCAGATGTCTCCAGGCGGATATTAGTCATACCTATAGAGCACGCATAAAAACTAACATACTGAGTGCGAATGTAAGGAGATGCATTAATTGTAATTGAAGACTTCCCGTCGGCCTGACCGGCCTCATTGGGACCTAAATCAATTTAATCGAAATGGCAGCTATTATTTTTTTCTGATTCTATTGATGGTTAGTGTTTAAGATGATGATGTTAATATTTAGTATTTATCAGATTCGTATCTGATAACCTTTTTGTCATTTACTTTTACCCAATGTCAATGATGATTTATGGCAAATCAAGGATACCTAAACTTGTTATTAAATGTTAAGAATTTTAGTATTTAATATTTCACCTGGGACTTTAGAGTTGCCAAAATATTATTTATCAATACAGCTCATTAGAACTTTGCGTCGCTAATTGAGCATCAAGACATGAGATGAAAATACCACAATGGAGATTAATGAAAAAGTTATTTGGTATTTTAATCAAAACTTATCATTACCGTCTCAAACAACATTTGATATTCAAAAACACGACTGTGAAACAGTTTGACCATAGTTGTATGAATACAAGTAGATACTTCCTTTAAACACAATTTAAGTAAAGAAAGGTAAAACAGAAATCACGAAGGGCAAAAAGTAAGTATCTTGTAAACGTAATGGGTCTGAGTTGATTCGACAACACATTAAGACGGTTCGCTAAAGAAAATCTGAGATTAACGGGCGAGATCCGAACATATGTAGTCACGTCGAAGCTATTAGAAGGGTTAAAGACTAGAAGACATGCGAACAACAGGCCCTTGTTCGTCCTAAGTGGAATCTAAGGAATGTTGGAGCATGCTAAATAAAAGGTACAAATACGTGCCTTTTTAGTATGTATACGAGATTGGTTACTTTTCTTTAGAGTTCCTAAAAGTTATTGTCTTATATTATTGAATTGATAATAGTCTCTGCAGAGAAATGACTTTTTTGTCACGGAACTTTTGTCCGTCATAGTCCCAAACCGACTACTTTGACGAATAAAAGTTAAAAAAATAGGGTTACTTTAAATTCAAAAATGCACATTTCGAAGTAGTGATAATTTCCAAACATACAACAGGTACACATTTGTTGGATTTATAATTTTGTACACAATTCATATTCATATTTTAAAAAATGTTACAAATCCATTAAAAATTACTACAAAGGAACAACTAACTATAACGGTAAGAAACAAAAGAAAACAAAATGCATGCAAGTAATTATGAGTACGGTGACATTATGTCCAATTTGCTTTCCAAAAGTTTGTGGACTGAATCTTAAACAACCAAATCATACATATATTTTAATATGTAAGCTGTCACTTTAGATGTTAATACATCGTACAAAGATAAATCTTCGTTTACCAAAATGGCTCTTTTTTGTAGAGTACCAGTAGTAGTTTATGAGCCAAGTTAAGACAAAACTAACAACTCGCGTTACAACAGCTCTGTGTACAAATAACAATTTTAATGGACAATGTTCTATTCCGACGTCGTATTGTACGTCGTTTCCACGTGTATCTTTTGGGACATCTTTGACAGTCGAATGGCTTAGTCGCGGTTAGCGTTGCCACGCATCCGGATAAAGTCGGACATAGTTAGTTAGTTCATAGTTAGTTAGTTCGGCTTGTTTTGTTTTGATTTGAGGAATGGTAAATAAACAAAAACTTATTTTTGCAATAGTGAATCAAAAAACCTTACTTATACTTCCCAAATCTTGCAAGCAGTTTTTGGCACAAAATTCTCAATAACGAAGTGTGTCCGGCCTTTTTACCGAAATGATTGGAAAAAATGGTGGGTCTCTCCGGCATTTTGGGTTTGGAGACCTGGCAACCCTAGCCGCGGTGTATACACGTTCAATAGTGGGACAAACATTCCATTGCATTGCAATAATTGTGATACGAGATAAACAATTGAAGATGGACCGATGGATTCTCATTTCAAATAGAAATTGAGTTGTATTCTTAGCCGTAACTCTCAGGAGTTATTAACTTATTATCATTCGCTTTGATGTAAATAATATTCTCATGAATAAGGTAATATTTAGCAAAGTAATCTGTTTTGTACTCAAATTCAAATATTTCAAATTATTTGATTACGTACAATTTCTATAGATTAGTTTCTCGTATAAATAAATACATTTTCATTTTCAATTCTAGCTAATTTAAAAACATCGTGTTCGTACATACCTATGTATATCATATATTTTATTAGGCTCCTATTTATTATATAATTCTATATTCATTCTTGATAACAGTACGATAAAAGTGCACTCGAGAACTGCATGTGAGACTAATTGAACTATTTTATATAGATATATTTTAATTGCTAATAAGTTGTTTCATATATCGGCACTATAAAGCCACATTGCGGTTATTTCGTGTAACATATAATCTACAATGTTAAAATAATGAATATAAATAGTGGCTATTAGACGTTACATATAATTTAATGTAGCATTACGAAAAGATTATTTTAAAATAATTATTACTACAAAATTTTCGTAAAACATTTAGGTATATCACATACATTATCTAACATCTAACAATTTCAGGGAAGCAACTTTCTCTAAAATTATATCTTCGTCCAACGATAAAGAACATTTATAAATCATGAGGTTAAATTTAAAACACGCGAAGTCTAGATTTTTATTACTCGAGACAGACGGACAATCACAATGTTTGTATATTGTAAAAGTTTTTGCGCTTGCGTGAACAAACTTTAAGCTCCACCCTCTTCGCAACAAGTAGCAAGTACATTATAATAATAAATAAACATTTCTCTGTGTAGAGTCCATTAAGTATAGAATATTAATGTGTTTTTATACATTTATTTTTCTTTTCCAATTAATAATGCAATTAAATAAATATCAAATCAAACACTCTCATAAATAGACTGTTTATCACATAAGTGATAGAGGCCAGGATTGATTGCCGTACCGAGTCGATAGCGAATTACATTATCTACTATAAATATTACTAAGCAAAACAATACTTAAAAAACATCGCGAATTAATATTAAAATATTCAACTTACGATGATATCGTTGAAACTTTTCGACGAATCACGATCTTTTGAATGAACACGTAAAGTTAATAACACAGCACTCAGTTCAAAAACACTGAACGTTTTATTGGAGACGATTGCGACGACCGCTCCGGATGACGTCTGAACATGGAATGGTGTCTTGATGATGGCAAGCGAAAGACAGGGGCTGCAAGAGGCGCGGGGGGAGGGGATTGTAGGCGGGGCATCGCAGGTGTATCAAGAACGATGATGTATGCGCAAGTTAACATTCGTCCACGCCTCACTGTCACGCGCCCGGCGAAATGTTGTCGAATTCATTCATAGCGTGCTAATTGTTTATTCGTAGGAAACATCGATATCCGAACACGAGGTGTCATTAATAAACGGCTCTCGTGTGTTTTTTAATTCGAATAGCGCTGATGATTCTCAATGGCACATCGAGATAAAATATTCGTCCGAATGACAGACTAATTATGTTATGTGAGCGTCCCTCATCTCGTCTCTTATCTCGATGCGGGATGTGAATACTTAACATATTGACAAAAAAAGTACGAGCGTCTCATGAAATATTCTATTGATATTATCTTATCGCTTTACTGCATCCTCAACTTTCTTTTTGTAGTTGTTGGGAACTTTGTCGAGTACAATACTGTATTTTTAAGTTACAACGAAATACAATGCAATTATGAAATAATCAAAAAGGCACTTTGAACCTATATAAAATCCAGAGACATTATTTTTCTATTATACCTATTGTGTTTTTTGATATTGTTTATCCTACTGTATTGGTGATTATTAAATATATTTCTTTCTTTGTTAATTCTACTTATTTCAGAGGCATATTCCTTTCCGAAGGTAAACCAAGAAACGTGACAAAAACGCAGCTCATGAAAAGCTTTGTGTACATACATATTATGTTCATATATTAAATTAATTTCATTGTAACTTCTACATACCCTGAACATAGCAGTAGAAGTATACTTAATCTAAAGACATACACAAAAACACAAAATAACTAACAGCTCATGCAACAATATTAAAAAATAATAATAGACCACAATTAGAAAGTAATACAACACGATCTACGACATAATGAATAGCTTATTTTATTATACGAAATATTTTATTAAAAACTAAATTATTCACGTCGAGGTCGTGTTTGAAATAAATCGCGGCGCCTCCTTCATTACCATACGTCGATGTGATTGTCGAGAGTGCAATTATTTATAACATTTTTCACTTTTTTCGCTTAGAGCACTCTGCCGAGGCGAAATTAATATGAGTTATGAGTTAATTAAGCGGTCACTTGTTATTTATGAGGTACCATCGAGCACACACGTCGATGAAAAATAACATAGTGTTGGTGGTATGACGAAATTAAATATCGTATTTGACCAATCAGATATGCAAGGGGAAAATGCAAATCATGGTGTTTATATAGTAAAGAATCAAGCAATACTAATTACAGAGGTGACGATAAATATACGTGTCTTATATAACAATGCATGTATTTTAATACGTCATCGAAATATCTCTCCTACAGCTATTTTACGAATTCGTTAAAACGATTGTCTATTCGACTGAAGAAAACATGCTCGTATGTGCAATCAATATTGAAATCGCAATTCGTGAGTTACGACTCCAGTCGAAAAATCTATTACAATTAATGATAAAATACCTTGAGAACATTCAATAAAATACATTGCTGGAAACGTTCATGAATCGGAAACAAATGGCATTAATCGATGTTAACAAATCGACATTTACCATTATTTATATAGAAGCGTAAAACGAGGCGAATCCAGCTCAGTTTACGAAATCAGAACGTATGAAAGGTTGTGTGTAAACATCGTGAAAGGTTGAGGTCTGTTATCACTTGATCGAATGATTTAAATACCAGACAATAACGTTCGAACCTAATATATGTTGCATGTAGTTTAGCAGTTAACGTGTTGAAGATGAAGATCTCCTCTCGCTTAAGTAACCCTTCCTTGAGCGTGTCAAATCAACGGCCGAGTGTTTTGTAATTATACCGTTGTTCAATGCCTATTTTAGCAATTGATTGCAATCTGATACGAAATTATTAGAACAGTAAAGGTTACCTATCTTGCTTAAAATTACATCAATTCTAGTATACAATACAAGCGAAATGGCAAACTCATCTTTTCAAAGGAATGCAAGCACCTGACGATATGCCACAATAAATTGACCTTATCAACTGAAGTGACGATAAACAAAATAAAACGAATATTAAATTTTAATCAACATGTCAGTTGTCTGAAGACAAATTCTCGAGCTTAAAATAACTGTTCAATAAATATAATTTAAACATAAACTAAGCCTACATTTCCATTAGTCATACTTGAGTAATATGACACATCTCCATTTATAATCCAATAAACAATCATCGGATAGTCATTTCAGTTCTCTAAAATGACAAACTGGTGAAATATACGTACAAAGACAACAAAGGCGAAATATATGATATACACTCAACAAATACTCTCGAGGAAGTGCTTAAACTTGACAATATAACAGCAATAAATTCAAACTAAGCACAAACCGGAGATACATTCCCATTCATCATACGGGAGTGATACGACAAAAGTCATTTGTAATTCAATAAAGAATCAACAGATAGCCATTTACAAATGAGATCTGCATAATGATAAACTGGTGAACCACAAAGTAAACTAAGCAGAAACAGTTCCTGTTCACTCACCAGATAGTCTTAAGGAAGTGCTTGAACCAGACAGTGCAGTACAATAAATCCAGCTGAACATAGGCCGGGCCCAGCTTTCCATTTGCCATACGGGAGTGATATCACGCGACGTCGTTTATAATTCAACAACAATAAACAGATAGTTAATTGCGATGCTGTCACGGGCACAGTATATGGTAATGAGGCGTAGGGATCTCGGCTGCACGGACAATATCTCTCCACGGTGAAAGGTAAGATGGATGTAGTACAAGGCAGGAGCGTCTTGGAGGTTTAGACATACAGAACCTTACAAAGTTAAAATATTTTACATTGACAGATACTTTCCCAAAACTTTCCTCTGCAAATATTGCCTTCTTATTTCATATTTGGCTAAAATAGGTTTAATGTGTTGAATATAAAGAACGAAGCAAATTATTAGGCCATTTTATCTATGTATAAAGTGACTTAGTATTAGAACAATCGACTGATTAACTTTTACAGGTCCTACTGCATCATTATTATTTGATTTGCTTTCATTTTATTAATTTTATGATCTCATCATTAAAATCAAAACCGTGTAGCAGCTTAGTAGATACTTCAGCATAACCAAATCAACTAACACCGAACCCAAAATGCGTATACCAATTACTCATATCTTCTTTTGCCTTAGACCACTCAACCACGGTGTTTGCTTAGCCCATGGCCCGTGTCTGGGAGATAGGTGCAATACATGCGCTTTCAGGTTCTCGTACAATCTGGGCAGCTGACACCAATAGGTTTTTATCAGAACGAATCTTGTCTGTGTGAAAGTCGAGGGAACGATGGAAGGCACCGGAATTGAGACTCATAAATTACTCCGGTTATGTAAGTTCTCATTGTACTCTCTTGACTTACATATTTACTCTGTATGTATTATGCTTGTGTGGTTACGTAACAATGCTTTGAATTAGATTTTAAATAGAAATTACTGAAATGCTTCTGAATCTGATTATACATATGTATGTGAAGAATTGTTGCTAGATAAAATTGTAAGGGAAATGTAAGACGTTGAAGAATTACATAAAAATGTTTATACACAAAAGCCAAAGATAAAATCAATTTGTGAAACAGTGCTTACAGAATAAAAAAATTGGCAGACATTCCAAATGTTCGACATTTTCAACGTTTCTGTGCTAAAATTTGGCAGCGTGAAATAAATTCCAAAGATAGATATGACAATATAATTATGTACATATAGGAAATTTTAAAGTATCAAAAAAAGCTTTATCACAAAAACAATTCAACGGCGGATAATGTTCGTGAATGGCATATCATTATATAAATATTATAAAAACTAATTGGTATTTTTAATTAAAGATAAGTTATAAAAACCAAGTGTTTTTAAATGAGGTACACACATATTTGCTGCATGTTTGTACAGATCGTTTTTTACGGGATTTTTTTAATGTTACCTACATTACCTACGTGATAATGATATCGCTGATTCTAAAACTGCACTATCAAAAGTGGCGGAATGTGTTCTGCATATTTATAAACAATGATATGCTTATTGATATGCCGACATTACGACTTTGGAACTTTGAAAGTGTACAAACTACATCTACCACACATATTATAGTCACTGCGTAAAATTAAAAAGAAGGAAAGAAATTATAAAGAATTAAAAAGAAATAATAAATTAGTACCAAGAAAAGCTGCGAGGAATATTTAGTCTAAAATTAATTTTAGGCATAAATCCTGCCTATCAATCGTGATAATTACTTTATTTATATTTCTTTACAAAAAAAAGATATAATTTGATAAAGTAGTGGATCATTAAATTTTACGAATATTAAACCATAAATAACGAGTTGTGTTTAATAACAAAATGTTATCGCGTCGGCTTTATCATACTGGAATTTATTACTAACCTATCGTTAATGTTAAACTTATTAGAAGCAAATATAAGGCTATAAATATAACATTTAGCTGTATAATTAAAATACTTTATGTAAACAGTAGCCATTATATAATAGGTCGTATTTATATTTATGTCTTTGTTCATACCTTTGGGGTCGTTCAAGTATTACGTAACGCAATTTTTGAAGATTTTACCAAAATTTTTAGGTGAAAATGGTCACTAAAATAATTTTCGAGATCATTTTCATCAAAAAATCACGATTATTTCGTTAAGTACCGCGTTGTTGTTATACCCCCTCCCGGCCCCATAACGCACCGTAACGTTTTACAAGACCCACCCCTCCCCCCAAACTG
>DVXP01001751.1:0-14173 GCA_018235645.1 Junonia grisea | reverse complement strand
ACGTTAACATTACATAGTTTGCATAATAAACTACTTGCTCTGAATTCAGTTTACCTTAGTTAAGATAGGAAAGAAAAATAAAATGAATTTAACAAAAACCTAAAAAAAGGGTTAATTTCATTGCTAGTAATGTTAATAGAAATTGCACTAGCTAATTAATAGTCTAAGACTCTTCTTAATGACCTTTCCTTAATAAGCGGGCCAACAAATGCAAAAAGTATTTCTCAAATTGAAACATATGTACGTAGTAAATAGGTACGTAGTTAAAGCTTAGGGCATAGCACTGGTTGGACAGACAAGACATAACAATAAACAAACAATCTTAACAGTTTACGTAACAAAACCACGAAGTCACACATACAAACATAAGTGCAGCAAACTATATGTGTATATGTAGCAGAAACAGTTAAATTAATGCGTTTGGAAGGTTAAGTAACGCAAATCACAAGAATACATGCCGTATTCTTATAATCTTTTGCGCAGAAAAACACCGTTATTTATTTTGATGAAATATTACCAAGTATTATTCACGCTGATATAAAATTTACATATTAGTATAGGATAACAAACTTTATTCCTTTGAAATTGAAATTGCCGCCTCATTTTATTAGCCATACGGTTATTTGTATTTTAACAAAACTAAAAGCTTGTATTGAAAACGTATTTTTATCTGGTATCAAAACTATAAAGAAATTCCATAAAGAACAAAGTGGTCGCGTTTTAGTTAATACGAAATAAATTTTCCATGCCGTTCGTTTATGTCCTAAATTATATTTTAAGTTGTATTGACAAATGGAAACGGAAATGTTTTTATGCGTTTGGATATATAACTATCTTATGATAAAAGCTACCTTACTCAAGATTTTTGTATTTCTAAAGTTACTTCTTAGTTTAGATAGGTATCATCATACATATTGCCTACACATATTTTGGTTAGCTCAAGGTGCAAGATACATGCCCATATTGTAAAAATAATTTTGAAGTTAAAATCTGGAAACTGGATTAGAAATTCAAGATATCCTAGTTCAGTGAACATTTCCACCAGTAATTCGAAAAGCATATTGACATAGCTCTGAGCTGAAGTTCGTATCACGTTTAGTTTCAATATCTGAAGAGCTAACGATCGAAGCGTTAGTAAACTAATGGAAAGGTTTCCCTTGAGTGGAAACGTTTTAAACTATTCGCAGATAAATAGGATTAAATAAGGACCCACTTTTAGTTTCATTTATTTGAACTGTAACTAATATCTTAATGTCGAATAGTTTGAATGTGCTTATCTTAAGAACTATTATTATTGTAGATGTTGATATTTATACTTATTACGCTAACAACTTGTACAAAATCTAGGTATCTCAACAATTAACTCACAGAAAAAATATAATTGGAAAAAATAAGGACATTAACATTTCAAAGACCTAATTATAAGCTTTCCATACAAAGTATAATGCATTACACTTTTTATTTCCAGCTCAAACTAGTAAAGCTTTATATTCAGCGGTAGATTCACTACCAGCTATGTTCAAATCAAATAACTAAACCCGATCCAACGTGCGGTCAACTAAAATAGATTCGCAATAGAAAGTGGAACTGTACTGGAATCTGTTGGAAACCAAATGACCGTTTGTTTGATATCGAAATGAACTTCAAAGCGTTTTGCAGATATTCAACAGATAGGGTTTATAATGAAAACATAATAGATTTCCACTACAATAATAATGGATAAGCAGTGTAGTAGGAACAGTCTACAGATGTCCCAATTTACTTCTGTAAACACTCTTGTTTAATGAATATTCAAAATACTATTTAAAACATGGTTGAACAGTAAATATGCAAAACTATCTTTATGGTATTTTAAGTGTGTATGAGGAGTAATTACGCAAATTAAACAAATAATAGTTTCGAGATTTTCCATCAATTATATTAAGGTACTGTATTATCTAAGATACTATTACACAATTTTCTTCGATATTATTCTTTTGTTTTGTTTTGGCTCAGATTCTACTTAAACATATGTAAGTTGTGTGTAATTATTCACACGCAAACCCCAGCTTACCAGTAAACTTCTAAGTGCTCTGAATTACGCAAATTGACTTACGACGTTACATTTCAATACTAGCTTCCGCATGCAGTGCAGTAACTACTTCAAAATGTTCCACTGCTAGACCATGGCTTTTTATTTATACTACTAGTACTGTACTATAAAATAATTCAAAAGTAGCGACGCGCTTTTCTATCCTTTCCACTACTAAACCTATGACCAATTTTAATAAAATATTTAATCTTGGATAATGACATAGTAGTAGTAGTAAAGTAACAGCCTTTACATATCCCACGGCTGCATAGGCCTCTCCTACTATTAGGGAGGAAGCTAAGGAGTTTAATCCACCACGCAGTTCCACTGTACAATACGTGTGTCAGATTTTTTTCCGGCACATGCAACTTTCCTCACGATGTTTTCCTTCACCGCCGAGCACGAGATAAATTTAAAAACTAATTTAACATTTAAAAATTCAGCGGTGCTAGCCAAGGCTTAAACCCGCGACCTTCGGTTTCGATCGTCGTGATCGCACCAGTAGGCCATCTCGGCTCATTTACGGATAACGACATACGTTGCAAATATAAATATCAAGGGAATAAAATAAAAGATTTTTCACGCAGAACAAGTAGCAGCTACCAATAAATGAACGAAAAGGTCAACAATCACGTAAGGTCCAAGTATTACAGTAATCAACATAGCACATGAAACATAATACGAAACAGAAATTGAACGCACGCAACGAGACGCGTGGCGAGACAACCGAGACGCGTTCCACCACCATCGTGCAAGGACGTTGGCCTTCAGACCATGGCCATTGGGGACTGGGTTTCGTCAGGATGGCTTAATTAATTGTGATGAATAAAATAGATTTATCAAGATATAGTGAGTCATCACAGTATCTCTGGAATCGACTAATAAAAGATATTTGACATGATTATTTCTTCTGTCGTCTAGTGATTCTACGAAATCCATCATTAAAATAGTAAAAGTCATAAATAGGCAATGGCAAAGATCGAATCTTCGAATAAATAATTGAAAGAAGCAATAAACTTTTTTTAATATTAAGCCCCTTTTAGGATTTCAGACGATCTTTAGTTAAAAAATAATCTCACTTATAACGTAAAAGACAAAGTAAACACATTTATAATGTAAATATAAAACAGGATCTAATCGATTTGTCTTGATAAACTGGAATTACTTACGATATAATAATACAGACCACGCCAAGACAAGGATGTCAGAAATCAAATCGCCATGTCTGAAGTATAATTATAGCCCTACATTTAACTCTGTTAATGGCAGCACGATCTATTTTTAGTACATCTCAAAGCATATTATAAGACTTGAATGGTCTTACACCAGTTAAAGTACTTCAAATATTAACAAGAATATCTTGAAAGCGATTACGTTTTGCACTGAAATAAATTGGACCAAAATAATTTCCTATTGAGTACTCGTCTTTAAATTGTGCTTAAAATGTAATAAGTTACTTTGATGATAATTAATGTTAAAAATATTATACAAATGATGTCTTTCCGTTCATTTAAAGTTACAAAATTTTCAAGCAATGCAATATTTCAGGAATAATGTAGGTCAAGAAGGGAAGATCTATTTGCGGAGGCAGGAATGCGACGCATCGTCTCAGTATAAATATGAGAGATATCAAATTTCATAAGGAAGTATTAAAACTGGACCAAGGAATAAATCTTAAGAATATATTTGTTTAGATATCTATGTAGATCTTGGGTACAACCAGTAAATTTAATATGTTCTCTTGCATTAGATAAGCTGTTATAATGAAAAGTTTTTAGTCATTCAACATCAACACAACATCACTTAAACTAACTTGTGAATTTTAATTCAGGTGAAATCGGAAGGTACGTCTAGTTTACTTCGTTAACCACTTACTCATACTCGTGAAACCGTAACTTAAAGAGAACAATAAAAATTACACTTACATAATTGGACATAAGACGCAGATGAAATTATAGTTAATTACAAGTATTGTTCATATAGAAATAACAATTGTTATAATCATTATGAAATTTCATCTAATAAATATTTATCAGGCGATGTTTACCGGTTTGCAGAAAAAAAACATTGTATTGAAATCAAGTAACGGTATGTCGAACGCCTGAGAAAATTCTAGTTAAACAGTACACGCGGAAAAAAGATTTTAATCGTCAAGTCTTTATACAGCGCCGCTAACTATCTATCTATTACCTTCTTCTTGACATTTCTCGGATGAGGTTAACATTTTTAGAATAATACCTGTGATGGAAAAGTTAGTCTTTGTAAGTGTGAAGTGGATACCAAATGTCCTTACTCCTTACAGAATGTTGAAAACCAAAAATACAATTCTTGTAAAAGGCCTGTTCGTACAGACTACGCTGACAATTAAAATAAATTAACAAGTACCTATATACAACATATAAAAATTTCATTTAAGAATATTTAAATCAATTCAAAAAATACAAGGAGTAAAAAAGCAATCTAAAGACCAAATTATTACTATAGAATTGAAATCGTAATCTTCAAACCAATCAACGATTCAACAATTCAAATCTAGAGAAATCCAACGCTAAATGGGTAAACTTTGCAAAGCCACAACTTAAATTTCTATAGATTCATACCTTTTCACAAGAATATCGGGCAATTAGTATTTCCAATGAAATTTAAAATAAGATTGCGACCCACACTTTCAAAATATTTTCTTTCCCAGCTTTGTCGAATATTTCTATGACCAAGGTAAGTAAAAATAATAAGTTTCTCAGGATTTTTCCACTGATTCCGAACACAGATCGATGGTACTAAAATACTCTGGATAATTCCAAGGAATACCACCCACTAGTAATAATGGTTCTTTTCCATTGAAGCACACGCAAAAGATTTCGCTGGAATCGTGTATCTTTGTTAATATATGGGAATTATCTAAAAATGGAATCTGTTTGAAAACAGGAATTTTCTCATGTTATCTTAATAGGCGGTGTCTGGTAATTACGTGAGGTATGCGACCAGTCAATAGATCCTTGTGGGTTTATTAATAGCTTAAAACAAGTTTGATACATGTTACAAGGTAAAAAAATGTACTAAATCTATTTACGCCCAAAGAAAAAAATCTAAGCTTGAACTTGATATAGAAAAAAAAGATCTATAGATATTATTGTTTAATCTAAACAATAATAATGAACTTTGTAATACATAGTTTAACTTTCATAACGAAATAGATACAAAAATTAAAATCTTAGTCACTAAATTCAGCTTTATAAGCTCTGAATTAGTAAGTACTGGCATTTTCTTAAAATTTGATACTGATATACTTATCTATACTATACTTATCACATGAGAAAGCTATTTTACTTTGTATCATAATTTCCTCTTTACAGCTTAAAATCTAAGAGCATTTAACATTACATTCTATGAGTCAGACCGATATTCTTTCATCCATCAAACTATCTATTACGATCAATTTATTATACTTCATAACTTGATCGGCTTAAGTATTGAAATATTGTAACAATTTATTTGATCTTCTTCTAATATACTACCCTGAAGAAAAATGACCTAGAAAAAAGTACAAAATCTAGATTAAATAGCATATAAATTACGTAAATTATATAATTCTTTATTACATTTTATTTTCACACGAAAAGGATGCCACTCACACATTTTAGAACTTCTCAGATACACTATGTTAATTTATTATTATTAAGCGGACTAGTTTTAGCGGAAGACAGACATTTGTTAAGAAACTAATTATGGTTTTACGTATATTATTCAGGATTACTCATTCGAAAGGTCAATTGCCTATCATGTTGTGTCTAAAACTTGTAATTTAGATCATTTTCATAACACTGAGTCATGAGAACCTATCTCACCTATCAAATAATTGCAAATTTGGACCACTTTAAATTGTAATTTACGAAACACCTACAAATTTGGTTATTTCTTTTCTTTTTACTAAGATTGAACTGAGCACTAAATTTTATCTTAATTTTGTGAACAACAATACATTTCATTTGAGAACTACGTTAGGTACATACGGTAAAAATTGGATTACTACTATTAAAGAAGATAATTTATAAAACGATTATTTTGAAGGGGTTGCTTCTTCAAAGTTATCCTGGTACCATTTCACAAAAGGTAAACATAATAGAAGGTCGTCTGTTGTCTATATGTCACCCCATTGAGTCATCAAAGGTTACAGCAAATATCAGGGAAAAACACGACATTATCAACGAACCGAACATAACCTGTTTTACAAGGAAATAGAAAAAATAGATAAAATATTGCCTTTGTTGCAAACGTTTTTGATAAAGTTGTTTGAAAGGGTAACAATGCAAAGATAAAACAGAGAGAAGAATAATTGACATTGATACAGATGATGAAACATTGAATATACGATTTATCTTACAATTTGTACATATAAGTATATACATTGAAAAGATTTCACGTAACAAATCATAATTGTTTTAGATCTGGTACAACGGTACCTTTATCATACAATAGGTAACAGCGAAAAATAAGTCCAAACCCAAAGTCCATAATATCGTTTGTTTATGACGAGTTGCTGTAAACTCGTCAAAAGTATTATTACATTAACATAATGTTCCGTATTCATTCCAACAGCTTTATTAAAAACGTGAGACGAATTAAAAATTTGCAGAAATAGGCAGGCGCTGACTGTTCCTAATGAAATGTCTAAACAAAGACCGTCGTTCAGGGACTTAGGAAATAGAATAGACTTGATAAGAGGAAATAAGGAATTTACTTGAAAATGGCCCTTTTGTGTAGTATTGAAAGGGTTTTTGAAATTAAGAAAGATTTCACATTTAATAATAGAATAAGTCCACTCGTTTCATATATTTTATTCATAAGATTCTTTTATAAAGTTCTGCTAAAAAGGACTTAATAATTCAATATTTAGTTTATCGTTTCATCATCATTCTGCATAAAATTCGTATCTTGCACATTATTTGCAAGGTTGGGGAAATAAGTACTTATTTACAATAGTGCTCTGTATTTTTTTGGTATCAGTAACAATTTTCATAAAAAAAAAAAAAAATGACTAACTCTTGGGAAAAGTATAATTATGTGATAACCAACTATGTCGTAGATATAATCTTGCTAGTTGCAAAATTGACGTCAATCTTATTTAGAGGATTGTTAGGTAGAGTTTTTGCTCACTGATTTACACAATTTGTAAATTGTTCACAGTTACACAATTTGTAAATTGTAAATTGTTGTGTCACAGTTTCTTCTGATCGTTAACTTAAATTACTTCGCCTTGTTTGGATCCTTCTTCAGCTTTAATATTAGCATAGATATCGTTAGCGTTAAAAGCAATTTGTTTTATAAATAGATGCGTATTTTCATATCGATTGGATGCACTAGTGTCGCGACTCAAGTTTTATTCGAGTTGTTCTTTTACTCGAGTGTCTGGTGTGATTTGGTCTGACTCGGTAACCGCGTGGAAAAAATTAACTCGAGTGGAATTGGACTCGAGTGAAGCTTAGACTAGAGTCAAAGTTAAAGTATTACTTAAGCCAGGCGACCTTTTTTTAGCTCAACTGCTATATGATATTATGATAGGGAAATGATAATGATGACTGTCGAATGGTTAATTTTCATACCAGTTATAAGAATTTTATATTCACTTGGTAACTCGAATCCATCTCGAATGATGTCTTAAAATAACTCGAGTCACTCGAGTCACAGAATCCTAATAGAGTCGCATCACTGCACAGCGTTCCACGTATATTGGTCGCATGTTATTTCCTTCGCATTAACGCCAAGGATATCTTCGTTCCGCGTGCCATTTTAACATTTCCTCTGATAGGTTTTTGCTATATTAGCTCTGGTGATAGAAATTGTTTTTACAAGGTTAGCTGTGGAGGAAGTATGCATAGTTTTACACAGTTAGACCATGGAATTCTAATAATGTTTGTAGCTTTTGTCTTTGGCCGCGCTTTAAGAATGTAATTATATCAAGTGGTTATTATATTTATTTTTCTGAAATAATAATTGTTACCAATTTGTAAATTTTAAGGAACCGAAATATAATGGATCACCATTTTGATGTGTTATCACGTTTGAACAAATTTTGACGAATTTTGATATGAAGGTTAATAGGACTTAGGATTTAGCAATGTATCAGCCAATTTTCGGACAAAAGTGACATTTACAAAACTTCCTCTTTATACCTAGATCGTAAAATATGCAGAACTGTTTGCTTTAAAGTCCACATAATGGTTTCAACGATATTTGTCTTCTCGCGATGACGCAAGGGAGCTAACTTCTTTCAATGTACACTCATCTCCACTCGAGTTGTGTACAGTCGGCTACAAATACACTCAAGTCCTCCAATGTCCTGGAATACTTGAATCTGGATCGAACAAATTCTATTCTTGTCTTTAAAGCAAATAATGCTTCAAAGATAGGGTTACATATATCTATGCGTTTAAAAAGAATTTGAGTGATCGTTCGTAGTGTAACATATTATAGAAATGTTTTACATGGTATTTTTACCAAAATAGATGTAATGATGCCCATTTATCAGTTTATTTCGATTAATTCCCTCAGCTGTCAAACGCAGAAAATGTTCGTTATTTTTAGCAAATACCAGAATAAACCTATTCAATAATAAAATTAAATCCAGATCATTTTTCCAATATTATAGGTTATATAAAATCACACTCCAGCACATAGTTGTGGAACAATGTCCATAATTATAAAATTTACCGTTAAACAAGTAAGCTAGTTTCTACATAAATCTCCTTCAGATTAAGCAGGATTTATTAATAAAACGAAGTAATGAGCTTAGACTATTGTTAAGGTTTCATTCGTTATAATTGACATATTATGCTCATTCGTACTAAGTACGCATCGTTTTGTTACAGGATATCCTATTAAAGTATTCAGACCACCATTCTACTCAATTACTAAAGGAAATGTTATTTTTATCCCTACATTTATAATGAAATGAGTACTAAAAGAAATTTGACCGCCTTTGGGATTTTGCCTTTTGCGTGGGTTTTCTTAGTAAAACTCCTGTGATCATTTTTCCTTTGACGATTTTTTGGATATACCTCAGTTGAATAGACAGATAAAATTGAAGCGCTTTTGATACAGATTCCATACAATTTGTAAGTTGGACATGATTAAAATATAAAGTATTCAGGTATACCTACCATTATAATCAATACAATGTAGACTTGCTTATGGGAGCAAAAAATTGGATAGCCTATTGAAACTAAATCCTTAAGGTTAATTTAAGTTTAGTTTTGAATTTTCGATGCTTTTAGTTCTTCCATAAGTCATTCACATTTTGCCCTAGAAATTTAACTAAGTATAATTCGTGCAAAGGAAATAAAAGTATCATCAAAATTGGGAGGTTGGGGGAACCATTTCAAGGCCAGACTGGCCAGGCCAAAACTACTATGAGTTGAATTTTGGCAACGACACAACAATGCGAATTTAAAATGCTAATTAATTCTTAATAACGGACAAATAAATCATATTTTAAAGTCATTAAAGCCCATGGAAGTAAATTACCATAAATATTGCCATAATAATTACCGGCGTAAGAACTCTATTCGCACGGCTGCCAGGTCATGAACAATGTTATTTATGGTGGCTCTTACAATGTCAGTGCTTATGGCGATCATTTACCTTTATATGGCTCAGTTCCTCATCTACGTTTTATGGAGCTGAAAATTTAGTGTGTTTAATCTTCACTGCTATAGATTCTAGCTGTGGCTCATTGGTAATAGAAAAAATAAGGTTAAAAGTATGCAAAAAACGTAAAAGCGTAACACAGCCTGTTATAATCCCACTGCTGGGCATAGGCCTCTTCTCCTATTAGGGAGAAGGTTATGGCGCTTAATCCACCACGCTGCTCCACGGCGGATTGGATATACATGTGTCAGAATTTCTTCTGGCACATGCAGGTTTCCTCACGATGTTTTCCTTCACCGCCGAGCTCGAGATGAATTTAAACATCAGGTATCTATTAAAGCCCCGTCAAAATGTCCCGTCCGGTCTTGTACAGACGGAGAGAAAGACAATACGAAGAGAAAGGCCGATAGACAAACAGACAGACAGACAAAAATTTCAGAAGTTGATATAATATATATTGTAGACATCCATATACCTACACTTTCCAAAAAGTTGTGTATTACAAAAAAAACCTGTAATAATTCTGATCTTACAAAAAGATATTTCAATTTTTTACACGTAAGGTTAATTGGCGAACGACGTCGCACGTTGTAAATTAAATGTATGGCTTCATAAAACAATAATACCGGTTAATTTGTATTTCGTAAACCGATTGAAAATGTAAAACGGTCGACGGGGTAACGTTTTTCTCTGTACGCTTCTACAAAGGCAAATTGGCTCGCGAGGGTGACCTGAAGCTACTAAAGCAATTTATTTATAATTTATTTGAATTCGTGAAATTTTTATGAACTTTTTTTTTAATTTTATCCCTAATTGAACCGTGTCGATGATTTAACCGAAACAGCCTTTAGCGTGTATAAATAAACTTTACGGGCTGTAATCGTTCACTAAATGGATTTTTTTGGTGATTTCACACGTCTACGGGTAAAATGTGAAAATGGGATATTTAAAATTATTAGATTTTGTAACTAGGACAAACATCAGGCGCAGTTGTACCTAAAAGAAAATTGTGATGAAATCTAATTTATACTTTTATACTAATTCTGTATCATCAGCACTATCAAGAGAAAATTCAGAGATAAGATCATCTAGATATATGTATATAAGTATATCATGATCAGTCTGCTCCGATTTTGCACAGACTACACACAATTTAATAAGCCTATGCTAATCAGGAATAATGTAGAAGTCTAATCTTGTAAGAGTTTTTAAAATATGTCCAGTAGTTTTTGTGTTATATCTGTATTTAGGTAGGTAAGTTAATTTAATACGTATTTAAAAACAAATCATTTTTCTTCATAATAATAGTATACTATAATAGTATGCGGTATCACTAACGTTATGACAAATAAAAATGCGGGAAAATATCAAAGATAAGCGTGTTTTAATTTTAATGCTGATAAACCGCATTAGACAGCCAGCATACTATAGCTAGATCTTAACCAGACCGTATCATATCTTAACATCCTAGACAAAAGGAAAATAAAATGGGTCACATATCGAAAGCGGGGCACTATAGTACACTCATCTTACTAACACATTAAAGATAAAGTTGAAATAGTCTTTTCTCTTTCGTAATATTGAGGCTTACTTACTTTTCAAACATCACGTATCGTTTTATACATCTGAATCAATCTGCATTCGGGTGTATAAATTGATACTTGCTTACATGATTGACAATAGTATGGAGCAAAATTGAGGTCTTCTACAATTTAAATACCCAAAAAACTTTCTAAAAACAGTTGCTTCATATAAAAAAGTAATTAAAATGTTTTATCGAATACAGATTGTTTATATCGTTAATTACAAGTTATATAAATAAACTAAAGCTCAACATTACCTTCAACTAAAAAATCAAATCATCTAAGTATACATTTCGTAAAAGTAGCACAAGTCCAAGGTATTCTAAAAACGGCTTTTTTTTTGTTGACGCAGTGTAAATCTTCATAGATACCCGACTTCTGGGGGGGATGTCGGGTTATGTGAGATCGCACTCACTAAAACCCCCTGCGATGGCCGCCTCAGCACGGAAAACGGAGAGGCTACGGGATCGCTTTCGCAGCACGTCCGCGGCCTCTCCCGAGCTAAAAAATGACTTACGTGGTGTTAGAACTTCAACGACGATATATAGTCATAAATTACAATACGATACATACAGCTATTTCTATAATAACGCTCAAAAGGGATTTGAAAGATAAATAAAGAACATTTCACTGTTGAATATTAAAGACTTTGAACGATCCAAACTGCCTCTGAAAATTTCATAATTAGAAAGATAAAGACACGCTGCTGACAAGGTAGACATTTTGTAAGAATATGTAAAATCTGTCGACCTTTGATTTTCTTTAAAAATAATCGTTCTTTAATATTTTAATTATGAATACCTACTGCAATTAAAAAAAGTTTCCACCATCATTTGATACAAAATTTTCAAATAAATTCTGAAAAGAAAAACCGGCTTCAAAAGGCAAAATACCAAATTTTATCTTAATACTATTAGTACGCTTATTTTGATTTAAAACTTTAATAACTGATTAGGCAAAAATTGTATAAACCAATCTTGAAGCTCTTCCAAAAAATGGGTTCTTAAAATAGAGGAAAACCTCCCTTATTGGACGTCAAATGAAAATACCTATATAAGTATGTACTGGAATCAGTATCTACTTATCAGGTTATAAGGACCAGAAGATCTAATTTAGGTAAGTGGTAGCACAAGTCACTGAAAGTATAAATCTCGTAAAAAGATTGTGTAAAATATTTTTTAGTCTTTTAAATCTAGGATCTGTAGATATACTTAGTCGTATTAGGTGTATCCTGAATAGAAACTATTTAACAAATTACAGTATTAGTAATAAAATACGATTAAAATTTAAATATAACGAACATAATCTTGTTTAAATAAAGAAAACTGCACGTTAAATAAAAAATTTAACTCACATTTTTTAAAACGTATATGTTACGCTCAAAGATCGAAATCGCTCAATGACCGAAAAAATAGCTCAAAAAGCGTTGTGGACACAGTGAAATGTCCATGACGCAAGATTCGCGTCGTGGGTCATTTAAAAACGACCACGACGCTTTCTGCAAAACTCAGAACTCCAAATACCGAAATTCATGTCATCGCTGACATGCTATTAATGAAACCCAGACTCAAATTACAGTAAATCATGAAAGAGTTTTTCTTTTCCTCTTGATTGCCGTTCGGCTCCATCATCAGATTGACTCCGGAAATTCAGTAAATCGTAGTTATTAAATTTTTTTTAATATGAAAGAAAAAAAATTGAATTGCAAACTTCCTTGTTTTTTGAGCTCGATTGAAATTTGAATGAAGGTTGATAAACAGTGGTACGGAAGTTGGTATAAATTAATAATAAGATATTATGGTTAGATATTACACAAATATATTGCGGTAACCAAACAACCCTAACAAATATAAATCAGTACGGTAAATGAAAATGACAAATCGTCGACGTGGAGGCATGAAATTAAATTATTAGCATTAACATAGTAACTAATAGGCTAAGCGCCGTTACAAATTGCATAGGCTTAACGAACTTGGGCTTACAAATGACGACGAGTGACGGTAATGATTATTTTAAAGAGATTTATTTGGTCGAGTTTGTGCCCGTAACTTTCATTTATTGGTGCGTAATTAGATCTGATTTGGGTTTTAAAGGGAACTTTTTCTTAATTTTTTGGTGAAGGTTTTCTAAAAAATAAATGTTTCATTCTGGGCCAGGTTTTGTACACTCTATAGAAAAACTTATATAAATAAAACACGTCGGTCCATAATCCATGCCGAAGGTTGCACATTCAAATGAATGGATGGATTCAAACTCCTTGCGATATTATTTTGCCTATAACTTTTCTTAATAACGTAATACACATCCAATGCGAAGAGAATTTTTCCAAATACTAGTAATATAGTCATTTTTCTATTTTTGCCTATAAAAATATCCGAAAGTTATGTAAATTTGAGATTTTGCTTGTGACGCCGAAAGTCGAAAAATATCGGAAAAGTTAATTAAAAATTCAAATTGGTTATATCTCATGCACATCAACGAAAAACTTCAAAGAAACCTTTTAAGAAGTTTTTCAAGTGTATAATAACTAATTACCAAATGGTACTATAGACTCTTCGACATTATTAAATTAGCTATTTTCTTATTTCCTTCTAAAACTTCTACGTTGGGCCTGTCTGTATTTAGGAAACTTTTTTCGTCTTAAATAGACTGCTTAAGTTTTCGTAGGCAAAAATTTTTGGGAAGTCATGCTTGACGGTTGACGGTAAATTAGGGTAAATGAAATTAGACTTGACATTTGGGATAGCGGTTCAGTAAATATATGCTAACAAATTTCGTTACAACGTAGGTACTAGTTTTTGCCTACGGCTTGCTCCCACGTAGATGTAATTTATTGTTGTAGAAAGTAATGCTTTTGTCGTTCATCGGAAGCAGC
>DVXP01001750.1:0-14176 GCA_018235645.1 Junonia grisea | reverse complement strand
AAACTTAGATCTCATTGAATATTTGTTTCTAGATTCTCCAAACATCAATCTTACCATTAGAATAAGATTTGTGAAGGATCAGTCCACGTAATATATTAAAAATAATTTTGATTCTTTGAATGGCGCGCGTTGTATACGCACCGTTTGCTAAAAACTCGAGAACATATAGAAAGCAAGCACAACCACGCTTAATATTTTTTTATAGCATCTCAAAGCATCAATGTAACTAAAACAAAAGAAATTAGAAAGGTTCGGACCATGAAAATTACAACAATGTTGTTTTAAGTATGAGATTCCTGTTTTTAGGGTTCCGTGGTCAAAACGGAACCTTTACAGTTTCGCCATGTCCGTCTGTCTGTCTGTCCGCGGCTTTGCTCCGAAGTTAGGGTGTCTCCCCTATATGTAAAATGAGACCAAAAAATTTTTTTCTAATTTTTCCCACGGTGTGGTATTGGATAGTTCTTTTAAAAATATTATAGGTATGGGAAAACCTTTTTTCCGAACGAGGAACAGTTTCCGAAATATTAAGCTTCAAAGTGTCAAATTTTTTTAGAGTCAAGTGTACCTCCCCCACTACCGACTAAACTACTGCTTCTAAAAATATGAAAAAATTCATGATAATAGTTATTATAATTAATTTATAAGGAAAATTGTCACAGCTATCTGGGCTTTTATAGTTATTGAGATATAGTTGAACAAAGTAAAAATATAATTTCGCCCAAATTTAATTGAAAATTGATAAGATAAACATGTTATTTGTTAAAATATAAGTAAACTTTAAAGATTAAATTATTGAATATCCGTATATTTTGAGGGAAACTACGGAACCCTTCATGCGCTCGACTCGACACGCACTTGGCTACTTATTGATATTTAAGATAATACAACTACCTATATTTATTGTAGACGCACCGTTTTTTCAAAATACTTAAAACGATAGAAAGCAAAATCAACCATGCTTAATATATATATACTTAAATTATCGAAATCTTAGAGTCAATATGCTTGTAAATTATGAATAATTAATTATTTCTTATAAAATAAAAAGCTCGTTGAACGCACACGACGACTGTGGTGTTATAAAAATTATCGGACCCTACCTCAGTTAAAAAAAACGTTTATTGCCTTTTGGCTTACTGTAATAACGACCCGTGTTATCTGTGTCGGTAGCATAAAACAATATAACTTCGGCTTTCAACAAGAGGACCACAGTAATAAAACTCTTGAAATGCAATTGTGCAATCGTCGCAAGTAATTAGTTATCATTTATGATTTTAGCATGTGGCATGCACGTGTGCCTAAGTATAATCTTTTATGATTTAAAAAAGGAATAATTTTAACCCCTTCCCTTTGACGAAAATTTCTTTAATTTGGTTTAAAACCATCTAAGTACTTCTGTTTTACTCCTGTAGTGATCAGACGTGCTTTTACCGTGTAATATTTAATCGACAATTTTGGCTTACGTTTTCTGGACTTGTGTGTTTGCTTTTTCGACGACCTTTGGCTAGTGTATTGGACCTGGAGTATTGGCAGCTGTTTTGTGATTGTTACAAAACAGAAAATACTGTAAGTATACTTATTTTCTCGTAACAATATATAATTATAATATATATTGTATTCATTAAATATATTTATTGGTTGGCACTTGTCTTGTGTCGTCGAACTGCTATTTATTATTATTTCAGCGGATTATTCCGCTTTTAAAATCCTAACTTAAACATACTAAAATGCCAAAATTTTCAAATAAACAACTAGCAGATGCTATAGCTTCAACTTTACCTTTGACCTCCAGTCAAGATTTATGTGCTCTTCTGAAAAAGCCGTCTAAAAACTCAAAAAAAATTGAAAGTTCAGTGTGGTTTCGTATTTGTAAAACGTTACTCAAGCAGGCCAAAGATCCTCGAACTATTGCAAAATATATAAACCCTTGCTTCTTTCGTCTTCGTAATAATTTTGATATAATTAAACAATTTATATTTCAAAATTTGAAAAAGAAAAGCAGTGATAAAATTGTTTTAAAAAAGTATTATAGTAGAAATTGTAAGTTAAATTGCGACGACAAAGTCCGTGATAAAGTTGATGAATATAAATTTTCAAATAAATCAATACATGTACCTGCAAATTTTTGGAAATCGGTAATAGCAGATAATGGTAAATTGAAATACGGGTGGACCGATGAATTCAATAAGTATTTTGAAAAAGTGTACAAATATTGTGTTCTGTCTTTCATGTATAAAAAGTTCAAGTTAAAAGGATTCAAAGTGTCATTTTTAGCGATCGCAAAATGTAATCATTCAAATTGCACAAAATATAAATTTACTTACCATGATGACCCTACACTTTATGCAGAGTGTGAAATTAAGGTACAAAATACATCATTAATTAAACACATAGAAGGTGAAGGCCATAGACGATTTATCCGTGGAACAAAACGAAATTATCTTGGAGACAAACTTGAAAGTGCGTCTGCCGTTAAAATTAAGTATAAAGCGATAGGTGAAACAGATCAAGACAAACTTGTTCATGGAAATTTAAATAATATTCCAAGCATGACAATACTACACAAAATATCAAGTGATCGTCGTTCTAAATTTGATTTGAGTCGCGATGAACATGATTTTGTTTTAGAATTAGTCGAAAAATATGAAACAAAATATAGAGGGAAAATATTCAATAATTTTATTCAGGAATACAGTATTTGTCCATTTAAAGTAGTTTTATTTACCGAAGAGCAATTGCGCGTGTTATTATCAATTGATAATCGATTGTGTTATCTCGATGCTACCGGTAGTGTAACTGTTAGCCAATTTAAGAAAGGTTTATATTATTATGCCCTGATTTTGCCCGGCAATAATATTGGTGCTCAGTCATTTCCCGTTGCAGAATTCATAAGTTCTGTACAAGCTGTACCATATATTACAGCATTTTTACTAGGGGTATCGTACAGACTTCGACAATTGTCATCTCGCTTTCCAGTCATCGATAAAATAGAGACTGATTTTAGTTTTGCTCTTTTGCAGTCCGTTTGTTTAGCTTTTAATAAGCTCTCGTTGATTGACTATATTAATTTGTGTTATAAAAATAGAAACAGACTTTCTCAAATGACTACCCTACATATTTGTTCATCGCATATGTTAAAAACAGCATTAAGGCGAATAAAAAAATTGAATTTACATGATCGACAGAAACAAATAGCTATAAAAATAATAGTAAATTTAATACATAGTGACAATTTAAAAACAGGATTGAACATTTTTGATAAATTATTGAAAATATTTGTTTTCAAGGAGAGTGACGAAATGCAAGAAGATTGTATAAACGAAATAACCAAGTTTACTCCATTTAATTCAAACATTGACTTGGATGAACATGAATCACAAGACGACGACAATGTTGAGTATAATGATGAAGAGGTTGTTGATACTCTAAAACGCAAAAATTCAATTTATTACAAAAAATTTTATGAAGTTTATACTGCTCTGGAAGAAACTGTTACTATTCCGCATGAAAACAAATTTTATTGCCCACAATTGCCAGAATATTTAATGACAAATTGGTTACCATATTTTCCTTTATGGTCAGCACTGATTGTAAAAAAATTTGATATGTATAGAGATACAAATAGTGCAGTGGAAAATTGGCACAGAATAATAAAATACAGTATTCTTCAAAAAGAAAAAAATATAAAAATTCCACGCTTTATACAACGCCAAGAAGAACTTTTAAGAGGAAGAATATACGAAAGAACTAATTTTATTTTAACAGAAAGAGAAAAAAACAAGAAAAGTTCTGTTACTAAAACTGCAGATAATTTTTTTAAAAAGACCCAACATAACGATGATGATGAAACTGCGGAAGAGGTTTGGAAAAAAAATCAAGGACGCCCAAAATCAAACGAAAATAAATATTTTAAGTTTGGCAATAAAATTTCACAATCTCAATCCAATTTAGATAAACCGCACACTCCTACAGATAATCAAAGACTCGACAAGGAAAACGTTGAGAGTAAAGAAAGAAACAATTTATTGAATTCAAATATAATATCTTTTTCAAGACAAAATAAATATCCTTGTAATTTTAACAAATTGCATAAGACAATAATGGGATACGTACTAGATACTGTTGATTTTAGGTCTTTGAGAAAGGGTCAATGGTTAACGGATAATGTGATTAATGCTTTTGCAGCTGACCAAATAGAAACCGCTAGGTCCAAAGGATTTAGTGTTATTTTCCTTCAAACCTTATTGACTAGTGCCTTTATGGATGGCACAGTTAGTAAAGGTTTTCAAAATTGGCTGGCAGATAATCAATTACAAAATTTTGCTTGTTGGATACTTCCATTGAATATAGATGACTCACACTGGACATTATTAATTGTAGATATGCACAGAAAAATAATTTTATATTTAGATTCTTTTCATTCTATATTAGAATCAGATAAATTAGATAACATTTTAAGTTTTCTTGATGTTTTCACAAGTACGAATCAGTCAGAATCCTGTCCAAATTCCACATCAATTTTTTGTGATAATTGGAATTTTTATGCGCCAACAGATATTACAAAACAAAATGATGGAAATAACTGTGGGGTGTATGTTTGTATATGGATATATATTATTTGCAATACAACAGCATTAAATTTTTCAAATGAAGATGCCATTTACGCAAGACCCAGTATAGCCAGGATGTTGCTGAATTCCAATACAGCAGAACAACGAGATAGCATATGCCAAGATGAAATGCGGCGACGATTGTTTGAAGGTATTGGCACGGAGATATTAAAAGTAAAAAAATATAAAATTGTATTTAATAGATCTTATCCTGAAAATTTTAAAAATACTACAGATTATTGTGCAAAATTATTAAAATTTGCCCCAGATATAAATAATATCTTATAGCATTAGCATTGTTTTGAGCGACCGATAAATTTGTCTCGAGTGCTGTATTAATAAAAATTTTGAGCAGTTCTAACTGTATTTTTTTAAGATTATCGTTTTATTTTAACAATAAAACAATGATAAATCTATATATGTATAAAACAGCAACGAATATCTTTCAATTTTTATTTTTATTCGCTTGTCCTATTTAGGCTCATTTTTACATTTAGGCTTGATGGGATGGTACGTAGGTAGTACTGTAAATTTTCATTGTGGTGTCAGTCATCAATGGTGAAACATTAATAAAAGTAAAAACAATGGGCGGTTTAACCTCGTAAGTCCCCGAGTACTTAAACAAGTACAAAATAATGATAGCAGTTCAGACCTGACATTTTAACCACATAGATTGAGTAACTACCTAATGTACTTATCCAAGTACAAATTTTGAATTCCCCATTTACCGGGTCGTTACTTCACAACGGCAACACTGATACGGTCATTATAATTCTTTAATCTGTGGTCGATTCCGCCATGTTAGACAGGTTACGTCAACTGTCAGTGTTAGTGTCACTTTTTTGCAAGATGGCTACGCGGTCGGGTCGTCAGTCAGCACGAGGTAAGAATATCTGTTTAAATCCAAGTAACCATTTTGTTTTTCTATTGTTTTATGCCTGAATTAGTGTCTATAAATATTGTATGTTGTAAAATAATCAATATTTGAAAGAAAACAGTATATTTAAGGTCATTCGTGATTGGTCAAAATAATTTGTACTTGACGTGATACGTTAGGCATTTGTTACATAAACAACCGTTTATAATTGGTACTTGTGGTGGTACGTTCGGTGTATATTGCAACTATTTTTTTTCTTATTATAGCATTCGACGATGAGCAAATATCACAACTTCTCAATAACTCTGACTTCGGGGACTCAGATGATGAAGATGTCTTTATTCCTGAACCCTACCAAGAATCAAATAGCGACTCGTCTTCGTCTTCGGAATCTGAAGGTGGAGAAACAGAAGTTGCAGTACGTGGACGTGGATCTAATCGTCGAGCTCAAAGTGCTCGTGGCCGACGAGGTGGGCGTAGCCGTGGTAGAAGCACAAGTACAAGGGCGCAACGTGTCCAAAATGGAAGAAGCAGATCTGAGAGTGCTAGTCCAGGTTTTGTACTCCCAGACCCAATCACCCAAGATGCAGAATGGTATGAAAATAATGAAATGCAATTTTTTTGTTCACCTCTAATGCAACCTGATTATTTGCCGATGAGCATAGACGAGGGTAGTTATAATAAATTCACTTTTATCGATAACTACATCTCTGATGAAATTTTTATGTTAATTACTAAAAAAAGCAATCAAACTTTTGTGAAAAGGACTGGAAAAACCTTGAACCTGACATTGAAAGAAACCAAAGTATTTTTTGGAATAACGATAATAATGCCTTGCATTAATTATCCAGTTCAAAGGATGTATTGGGAACAAAAGTGGAGGATCGGCATAATAGCTAATGCTATGTCACGTGACAGGTATTTCCTCATTCGCAATTCAGTAAAACTTGTGTACGATGATGACGTACCTCAAGAAGAACGCCAGAAAGACAAGCTTTGGAAAGTGAGACCAATACTTGACAGTGTTCTGGCTGGCTGTCAAAAACAAGTACCTGAGCAACAAATTAGTGTAGATGAAATGATTATCCCATTTTCCGGTACATGTGGCATGAAACAATATTGCCCTAATAAACCAAATCCGGTTGGGCTAAAAGCTTTTATTTTGGCGAATCCTGATGGCTTGGTCTGTAATATGGTAATATACCAGGGAAAAACTACCTTTCCGTCTTACACTAATGCTGGTTTTGGATTAGGTGAAAGCGCTGTTTTGAAGTTGAGCGAAATTTTGGTGCCGGGATCAATCATTTACTATGACAGATATTTTTCTACAGTCAAATTGGCAAAAGAACTTTCCAATAGAGGCATTAAATGTGCGGGCACATTAATGAAAAACAGAATACCTGCAGCTGCCAGAAATGTACTCGAATCCGATTCAAGCATGAAAAAAAGAGGCAGAGGGAGTTATCAAGTATTGATTAACACCGATAATACTATTGCAATCACGAAATGGATGGACAATAAACCTATCGTAAACAGCTCACGCAGCTTGCGAAACCGATGTTTGTTCCCGTTGGTGCAAAAAAAGATAAGCTGTATAAACAAGTTACAAGGCCAGAAGTTGTCAAGCAATACAACTCTAAAATGGGTGGGGTAGACATGGCGGATCGATTGATTGCTGTTTGTCCGGCAAGAAGTAGAACCAAGAAGTAGCCTGTGAGGTTCATATCTCATATGATAGACCCAGTTATCTCCAATTCATGGCTTATGTACAAACGGACAGAAATAGAAAAAGGCGTTCCAGTAAAAAAGATACAGCAATTGAGATATTATAAAATGCAATTCGGTGAACACATCTTAGAAAATAATCAGCTGGATTAACTCAACGAGATGGTAAATGATTGCGAAGAACGACCTGTTAAACGACCCGTAGGTAGACCAGGAATAGTGCCTATACCGTCAAAAATGCGACGCTTACATGGCAATATCCACCTACCAGAACACCTAGACAAACAACAACGAAATCACTTGACCACGATTAATATTATAGTGTGGCCGAAGCTACCCGCCAGAATATTTTTACCCGACTACGGCAAAGTAAAAGAAGGGTTATGATTTTGACAGGCTATGTATGTACGTATGTATGTATGTATGTACGGATGTATGTATGGATGTACTAAAACTAATAATGAATGAAACCGTTTTAACTGTTTTATAACTTTGTTTTATTCAGATTAGTAATTTAGTATTCCCGCACAACATGAATATATCAGAGTAGAACACACACCATAGTAGCCAACCATAACAATAAAAAACTTATAAACAGCCATTTAGCCAACATAACAACATTATTTGTGTTGCCATAACATTCTAACAGTATGTATGTTCATCTGTTCCCTTGTAACTTCTAAACTACTTATCAGAATTCGACAGGTGACATATCATTAGAAGCGTCTTAATTGTCCGCTGGTTATAGGCTACATGGGTTTCACAAATTCCAATGTGGCGCCCTCTAGCGGACAAAATATACAGAGTACAAAAAATAAAGTTGAGATAAATATGCCGTGTTTAGTATCATTTGTACTTGTATGCATACTTGTACATTTTAAATATACAGGGTGTCCCAGAAAGTGTGGATCAAATCGAACAGGGGCGAAGGAGAGGTCATTTGCTATCTTCTGACCCCAAAAGTTGTAATCGGATTTTTTGCAGTTTAAAAGTCATATCGATTTCAGTATTTTTTCAAAATTTTATAAGATACATATTCTAATAAAGTAATACCTTCCAGGGAAAAGTAGCATACGACCACGGCTATTTTACGGGATTTTCTTGTTTCATACTTTTCAGTAGTCGGGTTTTAGTTTTTGAACTTAATTTTTAGGCAAAAATTAAAGGCCGACTGTGAGTCCTAATATCAGCTTAGTTTTTTAAATTATCCGATGTTGATTAAATTACTTTAAATATGACGAAATTATAATTTATGTTGAGAATAAAAGTATAAAGGAGAATGCCAAGATTTCATAGTGATTTGGCCAAAGATGAATCACACACCATTAATAATGTATAAAAATTAGAAATAGACAGGCAACTTGCTTTTTTATTAGAAGGTCATAAAAAAGTTTCAAGTTTTTAGAAATATCACATACCTACGCGTGACGTCACTGGGCTGACGTTTGAGTTATAACATAAAATAGACCTAGTAAAATAGTTCAATAGATGGATCTATAATATTCTATATAAAAAATACTTACTAAATATATGTTTAGGTGAATTAAGAAAACAACAGCATTTAATAAATATTTTTATTACTCTACTAACATGTCATAATGAATTATAAAGTATTAAAAACGTAATTTAGTTATAAGCAAATATCTTACTTACGATAATTTGATAAGAAAATATATAATTATATTTACGAGTTTCAGTATTTAAGTACCCCGGTACTTAAATACAAATATGTGTTCTAAACGTGATCGTTTGAAATAAAATTGTCTTATTCTATTTTAATACTAGCAACATTTCTAATCCTACCATGGATATGAAATGCATCAGTAATGTCGAAAATAATTAAATTACTATATTAAATCATGTTTAATCGATTGACTTCTACAACATTCTTTTAAATTGCAAAAATCATATGTTTTTCTAATATTAATTAACAATATTATAAAATGTATGTTCTTCTTTTAGGTATTTTTCGTATGGTTCCTGTTTTGATTGGGCCCGATTTTGGCATTGTCCTTTGTTGATTTTTACTTTTTTGGAGTTTTGCTCATGTGGCCGTAGCTACCCGACCTTCCCTACTTATTTTGTTTGTTTTAGTTTTAATTCGCGTAATCGTACTCGTTGCTTGTCGCCAGCTGTAGGTAAGTATTTGTGTAGGCTGGAGATTTGGGCCAGTGACCTACTTATTTTGTTAGTTTTAATTTTAGTTCGCGTACCGGACTAGTTGCTTAGTAATAAAATGGTTAAGGTTTTTGAAGATTTCCTTAACATAATGTAGGTATTTGAAGGTTCGCACGTACATGTACATGCTTGAGTACGCTATAATGAAAGAGTTAAAACGTACAGTACGTTCAAATTAAACTTTGCCTTGAAACGTAAATGACGAATGTCAAACGCATCTCATAGTGATAGGTACATTGCAAGTGTTGTCTTATCTACTTTTATTCATTACGAGTACAACTGAACTTGTGAGAGGCGCGCATACGGAGCGCGGATTGCCAGTGGTGCTCAAATATTAAAATATTTTTTAAGTGTAAAAAATAGTTTTGCATATTTATTTTTTAATGTTTGAAGTGGTGTTTGGGCTTCTGGAACCCCCTATTTGAAAGTCGGTGTTTAAAAACAAAACATCCTATATACTCGTATGATACTGTGTAACAGTACAAAGGTACTGATCATTAAATTGATATCATAATGCAAAGACAGTGTAACTGGTCATCACAATAACAACAAAAAATAATACTTTTGTAGTTATTTCGTAGCAGTATAATGATACTGTTCATTTAATTTCAACATAGTCTATGGAATTTAGTGACTATAGTATATGTTTACCAAAACAATCATAAACGGTTTGTTTCAGGTTTGGGTTCACCATTATGTCCCAACTTACACTTGAGAAGTACGTTGGAAGCGTGCACTTTTATCTACCTCGATGCTTCTATTATCGATAATAGTGAAAAGAAACGAGCAAGTTTATTACATTTTAGTGGTTTAGAGTTACAAGAGATATTTTATAATACACCAAATGCAAATGTATCGGCCACAGATAACTCAGATGTTTTTATGATAGCCATAGAGAAGCTTGACGCTTACTTTGCACCAAAACAAACAAGGCATATGAGCGTCATTTGTTTTGTCTTATTAAACAGGAAAATGAAATGTTTGATATATTTACGCGCAAAACCTGTTTTTTCATAAACACTCCCGAGAAGACGCGCGACGCGGTGGTGTGATCGGTCGCAACCTGCGCCTCGCGTCCCGTACCCCTAATAGACCGGCAGTAACGACAGATTTGGGAAAGTAACTTTAGTCAGTCTGCCTCGTTGTACATACAAAACATAGCTTATTTCCAACTCGCAACTGCAAAAGCGTTGGCGGTACTAGGTGTGATAACGTTTGCAAAATTGCGAGTCGTTAAAAAAAAGTTTGTTTGTTTTAACTTTACTCAGATTGCGGTTGTTAGAAAATTAAAATATGCACTGAAATAAAGGCAAAAATTTATTGGCAAATGGTTTTCGGAATTCTTCTATTGACTGGTTACCATACATTGCCTCGGGACCGTTTGTATTGGAGTTTGGAAGAAGACTGTAATATACCCATTGTATCAAAATCTATGGCAAGAAATCGATTTCAAGAAATAAAAAAATACCTTCATTTATGTGATAATGTTGGCGTGGAATCGATGGATAAAATGCATAAAGTAGATCTCTTGCAGATATACTGGTAACAAAATTTTTGCAGTGGTATGTTTTTCACCAAGATTTGCCCATAGATGAGTATGGTGAAGTATTTTGGACAGCATCCGGCGATAAAAATTCATACGGGGCAAGTCAGTGCGTCAAAAATTGGATGGTAACAAGTTCAGGCGGATGCTGTTACGCTTTTGATTTGTACTGCGGAAAATCTCTAGGTGTCAATCCTACAGAGCCACTGGACACAAGAGTAGTGAAGCAATTGCTCGATAAACTCGGCACCAATCTCTTGGGTTCAAAGTCAATCAAATTCCGTTCGTTCGTTAGCTGCACAACAGTATCTGCACTATAAGATCAAACTACGATAACGTATTGGATAAGTAAAATTCTAGAGCGCTGTGATTTTCCAAAATTACAATAAGGGGGTGGGCGGTGTTGATCAAGCGGACCAGTCTATTTCACTATACAGTGCTACCTGAGGAAAAATTGGTAGTGGGTGCTGTTTACGTATACGTGGGATCTGTTGGTAAATAAGAACGCAACCATATTCATTGTAATGTGGTAACATTTTATTTTTTCTTTTACCTATTTCATGCCCTTTAAACTTGTAAGCTTGGATCTGAGCCCGGAGACAATATACCAGGCTTTTTCAACCGGTGTGGCGCGTACATTTTCAAGTTGTGCCGCGATACTAACGTCAAGTGTGTGAGGAAGACGGAATAAATCATCGGCACGGCGTAACAATACCAAGCTCGCTGTGTACAGTGTGAGCTTATTTCGGTTTTAACGAAATTTCAACATGGATAAATTCGTAACCCGTACGTCAATTGATGATCAACCATCATCAAGTCAACCTGTTGGTAAAAAAAAAAGTTATGAGTACTAAATGACAATACCATGAAGACTATTTGAAGTTGGGGTTTACTTGGACAGGTGACAATGACAAACTAAACCCTATTATCTAATGAAGCAATGGTCCCTAGTAAATTAAAGAGACACCTCTCTACAAATTACTCACCCTTTGGACAAGGACCTACAGTATTTTTAACGTTTGCTGAAATCTCAAGCCCAACAATCTACAAGTATTACCAAGACAATGACTATATCTGACAAGTGGTAAGAGGCAAGCTATAACGTGAAATGATAAGATAATAATAATGATGGCAAAGAAAAATAAAACCACATACTATTGCAGAAAATGTAGTTTTTCAAACTTGTCGTTAGATTGTGAAGACCTTATTTGGGGTTGAAGCTGAAAAGGGAGTATTAAAAATTCCACTGTCAGATAACACCATCACCAGGGGCATTGAACACATGTCAAAAGATATTGAAGCACAAGTAATTGAAAAACTACGTATTGTTCGTAAATTCGCCTTACAAGTTGATGAATCAACTGACATAAGTGAGAAGGCCCAGCTGCTGGCATTTATGCGTGCGGTCGTTGAGATGACTTTATTGAAATTTTTTTTGTTGCAAAGAACTGCCCGAAACTTTTAGCAATTGTATTCGAATATATACCGATGGAGGGTTAGTTACTTTGGTGCATGAAAGAAATCCAAATATTGTGCTGACCTACTGCTTTATTGATAGGGAAGTATTGGCATCAAAAACTTTACCGAATTATTTTAAAACTGTGTCGGAAGGTGTAGTAAGGGTTATAAATTTCATTAAGAGACGTCCATTGAAATCTAGATTTTTTTAAGCTAATTTTGAAGATCAGCTTCAAATTTGGCTGGGTCATCTGGGACAAAAAAAAATAATGAATTCCGGAAGTATTGCTCAAAACTATTTGTTGCAATTGTGAAACTGGATTAATAGTTTAAAATGTGGCTGCCGAAAACATGGTTTGAAATGTACACATTTGTGCTCAAATTGTCATAGCTCAGAAAAATGCTCCGATGTGGAAGAAAAAACTTATGAGAATAAAATCTACACATTAAATGTTAATCTGCACAACTTTCTGAAGACCTTACATATTATACCTAAGCAAATGTTATTTCCACAAAATAAATATTTATTATTTCGACAAGAAAATAGGCATCTACACGAATAATTTCAACACGATAACAACTCAAAATATTTTATTATGTCAATTAATAAAAACTGACCTGATCGTCAATTTTATAGTAGTTTTATTTTGTGTTGATCAGTGAAAATAGCTTTTAAAATTTTCAAATGTATAATTAAAATATATCTTTAATAAAACCAAATAAAACCTTTCAATAAAACCTCAAAATTGTGTAATTAATTTAATCAAAGGAATTTTGAATTTGAATATTTTAGTATTTTGGATTTTGTGTGAAAGTTTATTATAGTGATATATATAATTCTTTACATTATCAGAAAATAAACTATTTAACGGATAAAAAGCGCACTGACTTTATTAAAAAAGTAGATATTTTGACACCAAAGTTTTCGCCTCAAAATCGGTCTTGGTTTTTCGATATTAAGTGAAAGCAACGTAAATAATGAATATTTAAAATTAAAAAAATACGGTACGTTGGGGACATAAAAAGGTAAGTTTACACCGAATTTTGTGTAGAAATTTTATTTCTAGTAATAGATAAAAATTAAAAAACAAAAACTCGGTTTTTTGACATTTTCTTATAAATTTTGAGGTTATGTAAAAAAAAGTGCAAATACAAAAGTTTTAGATCTTTTGCCATACAACATTTACCTACAACTTTGCCATACAACATTTGCATCGGGTTTCGTTCTACTATAATTTTATCGCTCATTTCATCATTTTTAAAGGGATCTGCACCGGTCTATTACTTTTCGTTTCGTTTTTAGATCGTATCTTATCCAGGCTAACGCTGTCTCTACAATCATACTATACTCATTCTCTATCCCGCCATGACCATGATCAGGACCGCCACCGTCATCAGTTTCAGCACCATCGTAGTGCGACGTTAAGCTTAGTATGTAGCGGCATCAGTGTTAATAAATGTAAAATATCCCCAAGTATTCATGTCAAAATGCTCTTGCCATATGACACATCTGGTGGCAAGTAAGGGATTCACTAAGTTAAGCAACTCTTTAGAAGATTTGTGACGCAATGAATACAATCATTTCTGGAGAGGTCTCCAAAATTCTTCTGCTTTCAAAGAATTTCAAAGCTTTCATGAAGACAAATCTTACTAAATTTTGAGAGCTTGTCAAACCAGGTGGATGTCACTTCAAGAATGCGTACGAAGTATTTTAGAACAGTGGGATTCATTGAAGAGTTACTGGAGAATATTAAACTACGAAGATTCAACACATGCAAACTGCCA
>DVXP01001749.1:0-14182 GCA_018235645.1 Junonia grisea | reverse complement strand
CATCCTAAAAGTTCGGCTTTTGATTTATCAATGCCAAATTTCGTCTAATATCGAAGTAGAGTGTTAGATACATCTTTATATCTTTTTTACATTTAAAGCAAAGGAGTTCAGATTTTATTTAAAAATAAATGAAAAATTAAAAACAAATACACAAACATTAAAACTTTTCGAATGTAAATTTCCTACACGTTCAGAATTCTTTGTTTTTGACATAATTAACTCCAAATAAAAAGTGTGATATAGTGGTTTGTTATGTTTAAAACAAATGAGCTCAGTTTAAATGAAAAAAAAAGATAAAAAGTGCTAAAAACTGGTAAAAACTAAGCCCATCCAAAACTAAACGTCCCTGAGCATCGCACAAAGGCTGTCCCAGTAAAATCTTTGTACCCGCGTCACTTTAATTATTTCCATTGCGAGAGGCAGTTTTATTTTTACCATCAAAAGGAAATACAAAGAACGTGTTCTGAATATTTAACGGCCGTCCAGGAGCGAAGTGAAATTAACGCGAGGCTAATTAAAACTTAGGCGGTTACGTGAATCTAATAAATTTAAGCAGTGATATAAAATAAAACTTATGACTCGGTTGAAGAACTTATAATTTAGTGTGTTTCTACACTAATATTATAATTTGTTTGTGTGTCTGTTTGTTGAATGTATAAGTTAATTTAATAATAATATGGATAATAGATGGTGCTGATCAATTTATTATAATTTCTACGTCGCACTGTCTAGATTATTTTGTGAATGTATATATAGATATGTCGTCAAATGTAATGTATTCGATCAAAATTTAAATATACGTTGTATGTGAAGGAAAGTAGTTTTCTTTCACACATTTGATCCCGCCGGTTAATTCGGGCGTATTCACTGTTTGAATTGAACAGGCTCCGAAACTAATTCACCGAATTGAAAAATTCTTTTACTGGTGGGAAGCTGCAATATGCCCGTCGAACATGGGTTATATTAAACTTTTAAAAAACGTTAGGAATATCCGTGTGAAGTCAGAGTGGTCTGCTTGTATATTATGATATAAAGGCGGCGAAAGGTTGTAAGTTTGGATGTTTGCTGCTCTTTAACGACAGAACAGTTGCACCGCTGCAAAATTTGACATGGTGATAGCTCATACCTTAGAATAGGACATAAGCTACTTTTAGTAACGTTCCGTTTTCCCGTGGTAGTTACAGACAGTCCCTACAAACGCGGATGAAGTCGCGACTTAGTAGCTAGTATTAACATAATCCAGATTATAATCATACCATTCTGGAACAGCCCGACCGATTTTTATGAACCCGTTTATGTGAATTTGGTAGGTATGAGCAGTCGTAAAGTATATTTACTATCGCTAGGAGTTTAATGTGTCCCTACTCAGAAAATATAATACAAGGGAATCGGCGATATGCTAGAAAAGATATGTTCATTTAGAAGGGGTAACTTCAACGATAAAATTAAAAAAAATCTTCTCTTTAATAATAAACAAAAATCTTTATAAAAATCGATAGGAATCTACGGGATTCAGTTTATTACAAAATGCGTTGTATGGGCATCTTCAATACAAATTTTTGTAACAAAATTTCACACAGGAGTATTTTATTACAGTTTTTATTCGAAAGAACTTGTTTACTCGTGTCTAGTTAATTAATTAACATGCTGCACTTAACTGAGAGTAATTTTTCACTTATCAGTGTAGGAATAGGAAAAAGTTTGCATATATTTTTAAAAGTAAGTAAAAGTTATTCTGTGCATATATTATGTAAAAAAGTTATTTATACAATGTAAATGTTTGTGTTTTTCTTTTGTATGTAACGTTTTTTGTGCTTTTCTTTTGTAGCATAATTTACTGCTTAAGTATAAAAACAAAATAAATCGATTGTAATAAGAAAAATTATAAAAGCTAACCGAAATGAGCTTTTCAACAAAAGTCATACATTCCAATACTGAGACTTTTTATATTGCGAAACTTTATTATTTGTTCGAGACTTGGACCGGAAGGGTCCTGTACCCTCATAAAAGACAAATTTATGTAATTTTACGTAAAAATAAGAAGAGGGGAACTATTGCTTCGATAAACGATTTCTATGTGAATATTTTTAATTATGACTCGAACTTGGCCAGTTTTTACTATTTATCATTCCACTTGTACTAAACATTATGTAAACATTATTTGTAATTATAGCAAATAAATTTACTACCAACGAATATTAGATACGTTTATAAAAATTCAGACGGACAAACAAAGCCAACAGTGACTTTATCACAATCCCGTTGGCACATTCACCTGCGGGACCCGAAAATGCTGTTTATTTTAATCAAGTGACAAATGGAACAATTTTGCGATTTGATTGCATCGCCCCAACTTTAATTGTCATTTAATATAAACAGGTCATAAAAAGTGGAACACATTTCTGAATTTAGAACGTGTTCAAATTAATGTAGGACCACTGTTGTGAAAAGGGGTGCTGAAACAAAACCCTTGAGAACCTTGGATCGTTGCCCCATAAAGCTTTGATAGATGTTATACATATACTATTTTGATTAATAAATCATTCATCTGAAAAATACCTACTTATTGATGGACAATAATGAAGGTGTTATTTACCTTCTCGGTTGTTCACTTATATGTTATTATTTTTGATTGACCTTATTATGATAAAAAATCTGTAAACTCAATATGAAAATATGTACGTATATTTTTTCAAATTAGGCTAATAAGCGACTTAGGTATAAGGAAATAAATATTTTAAAGAATAAATATAATTGTAAGATATTTTTTTTATCGTACATGTAACGACCCAGCTTAATGATATTAGTGAAAATCTCTTACATTCGAAACGTTATAAAGCGACATTTTTGAACGCTGTTACGTAACACAAACAATTCCAAATCAGAGTTCTACTAGCCAGGTAAGTCGCTGAGTCTACAAAACTTTTAAAAACGAACTTTAATCTTGTACTTGACATTGGGTAATAGTTTATATTTACTTCGAGCCAAGATTTTAATTACTTTAGAACTTAGCCTTTATGTACGAAAAAGTAAATGTAAACGTTAATGCTAGAAAAAAATAATATAAGTATTTTTAGTTTTTGTCTTCGTCTTGGCTCGTTAATGTAAATAGAGTTTGTCATTCGGGTCGACCGTTTAAAAGTTATTTATCTATCCCTTGGGGCCCGTATTTTTTCTGGAAGAAAGGAGACTTCATCCTCTTTTGTACCTCTGACGTGTTTGCGAAATTTGATTTTTGGTTAATTTCTTGAAACGTGCAACTAGTTCAGATTAATGCAAAAAGCTTTTTTTATTTGCCTAGTTCCCAGTTTAACGACATTCGTATAGTTCATATAAAGTAATGATGTAAGATAATTCATACCACGTTTTGTAAGTCGTCTGTGTAAGTCGTCATTATACCTAAATACTTATTGGAATCACATTGTATCATGTCATCAAATGAATGTAGAAAGGCAGAGATAGCGACGTCGACAGCACCTCATTACGAGGTTCCATTGAGATGGATAGGGAGATATTTAAGCGTCAAGGGCGTTTCATTTATTACTGACCCCATCCGTTTCATATCTTATTCCTTTATACCGACTTATATTTATTGCCGAGATTCGTATTAAAGACGAGTGGGGCACGCGGTTTCGTTTTGTACTTTGAATATAGAAATCGGTGAAATTTAAGTACCATGTCCATATGAATGTATGAAGTACATATGTACATATGTAAAATGATACAAAATATATAATAGATAAGTACGTAGGTAGGTACGTAAATATTTATAGAAATAACATTTTGAGAATAATTATCATTTGCAATAAATATTTTATGTAAATAATAATGCTTTAACATTATTATTATATATATACGTATATGTAAGTACTCGTTATATGTAAGTAGTATGTGTTCCATTACTCAAGAAATATGTTGCATATCATGATTGAAACATAAAATTAATTATATGATTATCCCTTTGGGCACCAATCAATTTAATTATTTATTATCGTTTATTTTAGGGTAAAATTGGTTACTACGACTGATATGAATGTTGTAAATATTTGCAAGCTAGCTGCTGCTCGCGACTCCGTCCGTGTCTGCGATGATTATATGTAATTCTCGCAAGATCTTTGAATTTTTATAGATAAATCTATCCTATGTCCTAATCCAGGTATCAAGGTACTAGTATAAGCAGCAGTTTTACCGTGAAAGAGCAACAATCACCCTAACTTACCATGGGAGAGCCATGCAGTTGCACGAAAGGGCCGGCTTGACCAGAGTGATACCACGGCCACGCGTAAAATGACGCTTGCGTCGTGTTTCGAGTGAGGTTACCGGAGGCCCATTTCCCCTCCCCTTCCCCATTAATTCCCCATCCATTCCCCCTAAAAGGCCGGCAATGTATTTTGAAGCTCCTTTGGTGTTGCAAATGTACATGGGCGACAACGTTCACTTTCCGTCAGGTGATCTGTCGGCTCGTTTGCCGCCTTATCCCATAAAAAAAACTTCAAACTTTCGCCTTTATAATATCCAAAGTAAACACAATTTAAATTACTTTTACTGGAACTTAATGGCACAATATCATCATAGGCAAGATGGTCCACTATTTAGTTAATAATATCATGTTATTAGATTTGGCACATAACGTGGCAGAAGTACGAACGATAAATGCGTTTTCAAGAATGCTCAACAACTTAACCAGAACCCAAAAAATTGCTAGTATTTCATACGACTCCAACATTTATACGATTTATTACTCGATATCGTAAAAGCCTTTTAAAAATACTTTATCAGATTACTTTGAAAGCCTTCGTCAATAAGTAAATTTTTAGGAGGAATTTCATCAAGGCATTACTTTCGTTGCGAAATTGGCTTTAGATACGGATGCGTAGTGTTCTAGGCGGATATACATATAAATATTTATATGTTTGTATGTATGTTAGCCTAATATATAATAAAATTGTACGTTAGGTAGAGGTATCAGGGATCACTTTTTGATATCCTATTACTTCCGACTGTAAATGAAAAAAAGATAATACTTTTCAACTCACAATCTAATCCCTTACTCAATATGTCAAATTGAAACACAAACAAGCCGTTAATGTATATTTTATAATAATTTATTTTTAACGTTAAAGCTATTTAGCTGAGTGTGGTATTTATATTATATATATCATAAATTTATTAAAATTTTTTCCTACAAATTTGATGATATTTCCACCAAAAATACTAAATGTACCTACACCAATTTTTTTTTTAATAAATAATTTCCATAATTAGCACCTATTTAATAAATTTGTAATTAAAAAAAAATAAAACTGCTCCTTAAAATTAAAGGAGCACCTAATATTTAATTTTTAGTCCTAACAATGTACTTCGTAATTGTGATTTGCATGTATAAAAATAGATTTTTAATAACCACTACGACTCGAACGTCTCCGGCGCTGCGGGATGAGCACCCTCTCCGCCTTAGCGTAACAAAGCGCAGGCAACCATGTTCACCTCCGCGTTCAGCATTAAATCTGCACTTCGTTTCGGTAGGCGGATGCTGCTCCCCCTCCGCGACTCCGGTTTTATAAAAACAATCTAGGGGTGTCACAGACAAGTACCAGGTGGGGTCTGGGTTGAACTGCGTTTTTGACCTGTATTTGTTTTGAGAATTTGACTAACTATCACAATATTTGGTGCACAATCAGTATTTTTGGTTCAAAATTAATTAATTTAGTGTACCTTAAAAATAGTGCACATTCTAGTTTTTGTTGCAACTTTTATTATAATCCTTTAGCTAAATGAAAGAAATTGATTTGAAGTTTGGTTTAACTAATGTGGATACATCACTTGTAACGTAGCGGTGATTGACACTATGATTACCTTTGATTGATCACACTGTTCCTGTTGAATGATGATCGCTGATTGTCCATTAGCTTGTTCCAACACTATATCGAGCACTCGACGGTTGAAATTGATTAAGTAAATATCGTTTCATGTGTCTGAACACCTTACAATGCATTAATTTATAACTTGGCTTTATTTCTGTATCTCAAATCAAAACATTTGCGTTTTGCGTAATGCGTTTGTTAGCAAATAAGAATCAAATATATTACGCACTTTAATTTGCCATACTGAATCACATCCTTGGTATAGGATAGTGAACTTACTTTTACATCTTTTTAAAATAGGCGTAGTAACAATAGAAACAGAATAAGGAATATAAATAAGTTAAAGAAATTTACATTAAGCTCATTTAGCTAATGTGGATACATCACTTATTACGTAGCGGTGATTGACACTATGATTACCGTTGATCAATCACACTGTTTCTGTCCAATGTTGAACGCTGATTGTCCATTAGCTTGTTCCAACACTATATCGAGCACTCGGCGGTTGAAATTGATTGAGTAAATATCGTTTTACTTGTCTGAACACCTTACAATGATGCTTTTATTTAGAACTGGGCCCAGATAGTGTACATGTCAAACTGAAACGCAAAGGTGAATTGTCTTTACTAGCAAATAAGAAGCAAATTAATTACGCGTTTTAATTTAGGGTAGGGTAGATCAGTATTAAATTATTATCTTTTAAGATTAATATTACTAATAATATCGGTCATAGACTTTCAGGTGTGCCTGAGGAAGCCTATACAATATACATTTTAGCATTCTGTTTAGCCCTTTCCTACGATATTACTTTATTGCTCACAATACACACGTATTATTAGCGCAAAAAATAAAATGCAACAAATAAATAAAACTCTCGATTGAAATATTACATTTTATTAAATGTAAGCTGTGTAATTGCAATTGCAAATGCTAATTTATAACGCAAAAGTTAAGGCTTTTATACACGCTTGTAACAAGTTTTGAAATATGTGTATCTAATATAATATTAAGGAGTTGGTTCAAGAATTGTAGAAACATCTAGAAACCTTCGTTACTCGGCTCCATCAAAATACAATTTGCAGAATACATACTAGTGTATAAATACGTAGGGGGATGATACAGAAATGTAAATATTTTAGTCCCTGGGTCTCACGTGAAAATTTGCTGCTGGAAACTTGAGTAAATGTTAATGTTTGGATCTAAGCCCAGTTTTGTATGTATTTCATTAAAACGTCTGTCTTGCGGTAAACCTGGTTTTCTATTATTAGATCTTTTGTATCTATGTATAGTACTTAAATAAATAGATAAATTGTCATGTTAAGCTTATTTAGGTATACCTAATATTAATTATTTATTTAGAGGTAGTCGTAGTCAATTGACTATTGCTCGTTTGTTGACGATATCTCACACTTTCTCAGAAAATCATCGCAAGTTTGAATATTTTTGTATTATTTTATGGAAATCTAATTCAAAGCGAAATAAGAAAAACCTTAGCTTAAATTTAGAAGAAAATTTTGGAATCAAATCACCTAAAACTTTTTTGCTTATAAATTCAAACACGAAACTGACAATACCCTTTACCCTAAGTCAATTCAAACATTTTCTTTGTCTCCTTTCCGTATCAAGGAATAAGGGACACTGTGGTTGTAAATATGTTGAAATGGTTCTTTCATGTTTATGTTTGTAGGTTAATAGCACACATTAGTCCAGTTATGCGCAATGTTTTTTGCCCTTTATGTTATTTTTATGACCTGTAACCTAGACTGTGTTACTAAGTCCGGCTTAGATTGAAATATACCTGCTGTAGTTTTCTTAATGTCAGATATATTCCGTGACCTGTGTTATGTGTGTGCATCGCTTCAATATTCAAGTTAAAGAAGATGTTTCATGTTGGGCCACCTTTTTGTACACTATCTAGTAAAAATTTAATAAATTAACAGTAATAAGGAAAAATTACTAAAACGTACGTAGGACTACGTACTAAAACGTAGTGTAGGACGCCCTCCGGACCGACGACAAATGCAAGGTTGCCGGAGCAGGCTGGATGAGGATTGCGGAGGATCGGGATCTTCGGCGCAAACTTGGGGAGGCCTATGTCCAGCAGTGGACTGCAATTCTCTGACGACGACGACGAAGGAAAAATTGATTTGATTTATTATTCTCACGATATAATTTGCAAGTTGAGAAAATATTAATGATAGCTGTCAAAGAAACATATATATCACAAGAAACATTTCGCCATAAGCTTAGTACTTTTAATTCGCACATACATTTAGCTAAAAACTTCCCAGGCATTTCTGAACTATATTTATATATAGTGTACAAAGAGCTGGCCCAGATCCCGTACATTTCCGAAACATCTCTTTTTGTAATTTTAGTATAAAATGTGATTTTATAACAAATTTTACATATTCAGATTTTTGATGTGCGTTTTAAAGTGATCAAGAAAAACTTCAAAGAGTTGTTGTTTAAAATACCGCTATTTAAATTGCAAATTGGTTTGTCTGCGTCGTTCGCATGTTTGCTGCACAATAATTATTTTATCCCGCAGAGAACATTACATTTTCCATAGACAATTAGTATTACCATAATTTCCGTGTTTTAACCTATTAAGTAGTCATAATAATAAATATTTATAGTTTATCCTTTCAGTACGTACTATTTGAGTTTACGGACACGATTCCGTTACTTTATAGTTCTCTTATGTCTCACATGTCTTGATAACATCCCCACGGAGTCAAACGACATCTTATTTCTCGAAAACATGTGCTCGAGCTCTAGACTGGGATGTGTAGATATGAATAAATATTACTCCTTTGCGCTTAGAAAATTAGTGTACAAAAAAAAACATTAAAAGGTTCGTATTTTTTAAATGAGTTATATTTATTTGCACAATTAATTTATATATTAATACTGAAAAAAAATTCCAAAATATTTTTTGCGAAAGATGAAAACGAGAAAAATAAATATAACTTAAACGTGGTGTGAAGAGCTGACAGAAACCTATTACTTTTGGCTTTGTAGCATTTTATTAATAAAAGGGTTGTGTCCGGTTTTTTACAAGCTTTTATTTCCATTGATGTGTCCCTTCATGTCACGGCTACAACCTATAGGGTTGTAGTAAAATAAATGTTTCTGTTGTAACCAAAACAATAAGGCCACTTTTTAGTTAACGAAGGGTATAATAAGTCATACATACGATTTCTGCAGTTTTTTAACCTTTTTTTGTAGTGTTATTATTTGTTAAGACTTGCTAGTGACACCTAACGCACTATAAAAATTTTAATCTTTATTGGGCATAATGAGCTTACACCTTTGTCATCGTCATAACAATAAAGATGGAAAATGGAAATTGGCGCGAAACAAATTAATTACGCGCCATATTTCATTGATTATAATTTCCATTCAGACATTGAAAATAACTAATTATTTATCTGAGTACTTTAATTTACAATATAAAATTAATATAATATAACAACTGAGCTTAAAATAAAGAGTTCAATACAAAAATTATGTCAATTTTGCAAAAGGAACATGTGTTTTGAAGATGTTTATTGTAGTAAGTAATATAGTATAGTACAGCAAATATTATACTTATTTTGATTTCTTTTGATTGCTTTCTTATAAATTTTTCTTTGTCTTTCTTTGTAGATAGCGAACAATAAATTGGCTAAGAAGCGGTCATAGTTCAAAAGCATTGGACGCGATTCAAGAGATTTGTGGCTATAGGTATTAAAATTTTTAACTTAAATATTTCTAGATCTTTGTTAGTAAAACACTTTTTTATTACTTAAATTTTACTTCTTGAGGATCACAAAATTATTAATTTTGATACATCCAGAAAATATAATTAATTATTTCTGATGATCTTATCACAGTAATTATAGTAGTTACTATTGGTTTTTGTCTTGAAAAAATGCTAGTATATTTTTGTGTTATCAATTGATTGCCACCCTTAGTTTAGTTTTGATTATGATAAGATAATTTTAGATTACGGCTTTCTCAGTCAGTATTTTCCGCTATACATTAACATAAAAATTGCAATATTCCCCTACATCTTTTCCTTTTATAACTCACGTACGTAATAAGTAATCTCGCAGCTCGTTCGTCTTTATAGCAATTTTATATCCATGATTTCAGAAGCTGGGAATTTTTGAAGGATATTATGTTATTAAAAAATAAAATATATAGCAAAATACAAAGTAAATTAGTGATTGTGTACATTATGTATTGGCATATGTTATTTTAGTTACTGATTTAATATTTTAAGCTTGTATGCAAAATCAGTAGTATTATAAATAGAAGCTAATTTGCTTTTAGGCAATATCGAAATTAACGAGTAAATGTAATTTAATAATTTATTTTGTTAGAATATATTTGATTGTACATATTAAATATTTATGAGTGACTAAATTTAAAGCAAACAATTGATTTGTTAATAAATTGAACATTTATTACAGGTACCTGTAGTACCTACAACCAATTTAAATATATTTAGGTATATAATTCAATATACATAATAATAATTAAAATAAGTCTTAAACTTTGGTAAAAATTCCTTACAATACTTAGACTTATCAAATCACTAAAAATAAATTCCAATTCATAAAATTCTAACTATTAATCCTTTTGTTTCCTGTTCCTTTCCTTTGTTATCAACTTGCAGTCTTCAGAAATTCTCTTCGAAATGAAATGAACGATTTGAAACACGATATTTCCGCTGCATTTAATCAACTTACTACCATTTTTATAATACTAATATTTCTAGGATATCAACTTATAAAGTTGATATTCTAGATTTAATTTAAAGAATATAAATTATCTTATAAAGAGGAAAACTTAGTTTTTATAGAAAATTTGTAGCAGGCTAATACTATCTGTTTTTATATTCTGCGGGTACCAATACCCTTATACGGGATACGAGACTGGCAAAAACTTTCTGTTCGTCAAAAATATAATGTGTGGAAATGTATTGGATGACACACACGCGCTACTAAAAGTCAGAGACAGTACAGTTATTTGGTCAAAAAAATAGAGGTTACTTGGAAAGTTTTCCGGGAGTTTTGAAAATTGGTTTATTTTAAATTTAATAGATTTTGACGTGCTCTTTCCGAATTTTAACTTTGTCACCTCGTATCTTTGCCGCTCGCGCCGCCATATTGCAAAAATGGCGCCTAAAAGCAGTTTGAAAATTGGTGATTTTATAATCACCAATTTTCAAAACTCCCGGAAAACTTTCCAAGTAAAAATACCAAATGACTGTACTAACATGACATTTGTCGACACATCTTTTTCGACGTGAAAATTTTCGTTCCGTCGATCAAATCTTATCCCTTGAGATATCAATCTCAAACTATCTTTGTATGAGAGATATGAAGTCTTTATAAAATAAGCTCAAACACAATGTAGTACTTATGAATGTGTAAGAAGATCCAGGAACCCCTTTATGTCCCTATCAGATGAGTTTCATATCATAAAGTGACATTGCTATCAAAACTATACTTGTGCATGAAACTACATAGTACATTTTATGATCTTGGATGATCTCGAGTTTAAATCTCCGAGGAGATTCTCCTTTCATCACTTTGGCTTGACGACCCCGATCATAAATGTTATCTTCATAATTAACGTAATGTTAAAATGTTCACCTTAATAGACTACATATTCCGAAATTAATGTGTAAGCTTAATTAATAACTGTTTAAGATTTTTAGATCGTACAGAAATTGCTGCAAGCAAGCAGAAATTGTAAAAGCAATAATAATAATTTCTCCAATTACGAACTTTAATAGAAAAGTAATAATTGCATGTTTATATATTTTTTTCTTTGCAAGATTAAGCCCGGTCGTCAGGAAGATCCTAGCAATTTTCCCGAACTTATAACAGGATCTCCTAGGTTTTGGAAGTTTGCAAATATTACGATGAGCTTAACTATCGTTATCAGGTGATTGTGATAGTTAATTAGAACATTTCAAATAATATGTATAAATTATTACCTCTCACACAACGTACCCCAAAATAATACCGTTTTTGACCCTTTTTTAAAAATATGATTTCAAAGTGCTATTTAAATTGATTTATTATGCCTCAATGCACCGAAAGACCACTGTCCAATTATATATTAATTAAAAATTCGGAAACTACCTAGTCACCACAGTCGGCAGCATTATCGTTGAATTTGAATATTTTAAATAAAATTAATTTTAAATTAAATTAATTTAAGCAATTTAAAAATATACAAAACTCTGCACTTGGAATTCGCACGACAATCGCACAGAATTTTTAGTATAACGGCTTGCGAACTCTAGGCAGAAAACAGAAAAGCAAGTAATTTTTCTTTATTCAACGTAAATTCTCACGTAACTAGTCGCAATAAGTTACGTAATGCTGTGTTCAAATAATAAAATCAAAGCATTCAATTTTCTCAAATATTCGTGGTCTAAACATTAAAATTTGTTACTTTGCCGTACCGTCCCCAGTCTGCCATAAGATTGTACAAGGTTCGCTCAATTTTGCTGTTGTCAGTATGAACGGAAGTATCTATATTTAGAGTAATCGATACTTCTTGGTCTGTTAAAACATCTAGCGAGTTTGCAGCATCGTTCCGACGACTTCCAGCTAAACCTATTTGATTCAAGGTATTAAAGTTGTGCGAATTTTCCTCAACGTCAGATACATAGCGAAAGCTTATTAGCTTAACGTGTTAATATATATTTATGCTGTAATTATAGAATTACATGAACGCTGTATTGTTTGCTCTTGGTCTTGTAGGAGTTAATTAAACATTGTTTCATATCTTTTAGTTATTGTTGTTGTTTGTAAGCTAAATAAAATAAGTAAGAGACTTTTTTGTATGTTTAAGAAAAGCACAAAAATGGCATTTAATAAGTACTTAATAAAATAATTGATACTTTGATTATATGAATAACAACTTACAGGATCTTTTAGGTTCTAGTTGTTGGAGGTTTATAGGGAGTTATAATATCTATCTATGTTTAAATAACTACGCAAGGCATAGAAGAAGATATTCTATTATTAAACAGCAAATGGTTTGTTAATGTACCGGTATAAAGCTCGAGTAAGCCAGGTAAATTATAGACACTTTCACCCTTCGGGTTAATGAACAATAATTTTGTAATCATATTTTGTATTGCCCTTGTAAGGTACGAATCGCTTTATTATAATGAAAACGTTATCAATGATGGAAGTCATTTCCTTAACTTAATTTTATCTATTACTATTCACAGTAATATTATGAACTGCTGAAACAATTCGATTTGTTATTTACGTATGTTAGACGTTATGGAAAGACAACAATAGAGAACTACTTATCAGATTTTGATGAAACTGTCCAGTAGCATAACTAATACAACATAATTACACATAATTACTAAGAATATTTCAATTCGTAAGCACATATGTAAATAAATAAACACTTCCCAATTACCACTGCTATTAAAATCCCATAATCTTGTATGGTATGTTTGTGCTTGAAGTGTGATTATTCCAAAATAATAACAGATACGAGTTGTGTTGATAAATAACAATATTACTATACTAATAGTATTGGGTTGTCACATAAGTTCGTATATACCATACACATTTATGTTATATATGTGTATGGTATATTATCAGTCCACACCATCGGTAGGTATATATCATACACATATATGTTACATAATTTATTACTTGTTCATTATATGTACTGACAAAACAATATTTTATCGATTGTCACCTTAAGGTCATGGACTAGATTGAACAAAATATTTCTATTAGTTTATCGTTTAATTCTATGTGTAAAATATTATTAAATGATTTTTTTCCTTTAATTCTACTTATAATTTAATAATCGATTTTACAACATACGTATATAAAAACAAAATATTATTAAAAAATTACTAAGATCCGTTATATTGATTTTTGCTGACGTCGCGTCGTATATTTTGAGCACATTCGAATCTAATAACATGTAACATTAAAAATCAAACAAATTATTTGAATTTGACGCTACATAAAATCAAGTTGGAAATAAATACATACATATCTACATACATAAACTCATACACACACATACATACGCGCAAAACCCGCTTTTGGGTCAATCGCACAAAATGATATACAGTTCCGTAAATACGTGCTTTACGATCCTATTGTAACAATACCAACCTATTACATTATATTTAAACATTCAACGGGAGTTATTCAAAAGGGATCTATTCCAGTCAAGGGTTCAGCGACTCAGCGATCAGTGCCGTTCATAAGCCGTGAACCGGGAGCTCACCGAGTACGATTACGCACAATGACACGCGGACGGAGATG
>DVXP01001748.1:0-14182 GCA_018235645.1 Junonia grisea | reverse complement strand
CATTTTTTAAAAGACCGTTAATAGTAACGGATCGCATTCTGTCCAAAACGTCAAGAATAGCATTGTCTATGCTATTCCTTACGTTTTCAAGACGTGTGCTTAGTGAATACCGTTTTAAGAAAACGTAACGTGCCATGGCAAGAATGGGTAACGCGGCATGAGATGACGTCATCCGATTTGGCACGTTACGTACGGTGACATAGAGAATAAGGGCCCAGACGAAATATCATACACAAAGTAATGATATAACGATGGACATGTAGCTGTCCATTGTGGAGCACATTGTCGAGGATTCGAATACTTAACGGACGCAAAGGAAATAAGGTGAGGACTCTCACGCGGCTCTCGGGACGGCTTCACTCTTTATACCGTCACCGCTATGTAAATGTCTGATCTGACTTAGAACGTATGCTTTATTTGTTACTAAATTATTTCCTAGTAAATGCTACCTGCGATTTCATCTGTTGTATGTAATTCTTGTGGGCTCAGTTCTGATCCAAGGTATAAGTTATAATCATTTAGACTTTTGGTCAAATCGATTCTGCCATTTCACCATAAATGATGGTGACTATGTATATCACCTTTGATTGTGACGGCAGCCACTTTACTATGTAATTGAACTCTATAAAAAATTCAAGAAAAATTAAAAGCGATATAAATAAATGTTAAAATATAAAAATCTCATATAAAACATAGTAAGAGGTTAAACATTGGCTAAAAGGCATAAAAAGTGCCTTATAATAAATTTTGGATATGATGTTAAAATCCCTTTATATAGGGTTCATGTATAGTAAGTTTGGTTCATGTTTGAAGTCACTTTTTATAGGGGAGAGTTCATGGATAGAGGTGTTTTCTGACTGTTTTGTATCATGCGCTGTTCATTATATCTTAAAGAAGATTAAATAAGAGATACTATTTTTCTCACACGTTTAATAGGTAAAATTAGATACAATTACACGTCCACTCGCTGGGCGATCACGATGACGAGAGAGCGAGTATTGCCCGCTTACATCACTCAATACATTTTAAAATTAACAAGTTAGTGTTGCTACATGCAACATGCTGCGGCCTTACAAAGCTATTTAGGTACATATTACTCAATAAATCTAACTTTTGTTGTTTTTTTGTTACAATTACGACCTTAAATTAAAACTATTACTCATTATTACACTTAATTATTATCTAGTATTGAAGTATGTTAACTCTTAATCAATAGGCAAAATACAAATTTTATTTATAGCACGAATGTGTGTTTTATTATTTGGTGTTCTTACTTCTACCGCTCTAACCTTACCATCATGACCTGGAAACAATTTAACAATTCTTGCCATGGGCCAGCACAATGGTTGTATATTATCCTCCTTTAAAATGACTAAACTTCCTTCTTTAACATTACACTCATCCTTTTGCCACTTAGGTCTATTTTGAAGGACATTTAAATAATACTTGTGCCATACTTTCCAAAACAACTGCTTTAAATTAGTACATAATTGCCAAAACTTGAGTCTATTCTGAGGTATATTAGTTACATTATGTTCTGGATACATAGTTAATGCACTTCCTATTATAAAGTGACCTGGTGTTAAATAACAATAATCATCAGGATGAGATGAGAGTGGTAAAAGAGGTCTACTATTAAGTACACATTCAATTTCAGTAAGAACAGTATTAAGTTGTTCATAAGTTAGAATATTTTTATGTAAAATTCTTTTTAAGTGATATTTTGTACTCTTCACTGCAGCTTCCCAGAGTCCGGCGAATGTAGGTGAATAACTCGGTATAAAATGGAATTGTATGCCTTGCTGTGCTGCAAATTCGTATACTTTAGCCTTGTGACTTTGAGACGCTTGCAGTGAATAAAGCTCAGTTAACTGGCTTTTTGCACATTTAAAGGTACTAGCATTGTCGCAGTGGATTTCTGTTGGTAGCCCTCGTCTTGAAATAAACCTTCTAAAGCACGCGAGAAACGTCTCTGTGGTTAAATCTGAGGCCAATTCCAAGTGAACCGCCTTTGTTGTAAAACAAACAATTACGCAGATGTAACCCTTACCAACTACTGATCGTCTAATACGTGAAAGTTTTACTTGAATGGGTCCAGCAAAATCCACTCCGATTTTTTCAAAGGGACGGCTAGTAACATTGACTCGACTGGCAGGTAAAGAGCCCATCAGCTGCTTGGCCACTGTAGCTTTGTTTCTAAAACATGTAATACATTTATGTGTTACCTTCTTAACTTCTAATATGCCATTAATAATCCAGAATCTTTGATTTAAATTTGAAAGCAAGAGTTTAGGTCCCGCATGAAGTAACCTTTCATGTTCACTTTTAATAATCAAGCTAGTAATTATAGAGTCCTTAGGCAGCAAGACAGGATGTTTTTGTGCATTAGGTATTGCAGCATGATGTAACCTACCACCTACACGCAAAAGCCCCGTGTTATCAATAAAAGGATGCAAACTAGCAAGATTACCCTTTAAATTATTTTCTCTAAGCAAGGTATTTATTTCAGATTTAAAATAAATACTCTGTTCATGTTTAATTACAGCCATTAAAGCATTATGAATTTCAGAACTTTTTAAATATTTAGTGTTAATTTTATCTTTCCTTTTATTTATATTATTTAGAAATCTTAGTATGTAAGCTAATAATCGGATTATTTTTTGAATATCTGAGTAATTATATAATCTTTTGAAAATATATTCAATGGGCTTTAAGCATTGATTTGTTGTGTTTATGGAAAGTGCTAAGCAAGGCTTCACCTCAGGAAGTGTGTCAGGGAGCTCAGCTTTATAACTATTGAAGTTGTACTCACTATGCAGAAACTGTGGGCCATGCCACCACATAACGCAGTCCTGCAGCTCACTCGGTCGTACTCCTCTGCTAATGAGATCCGCTGGGTTGTCCTTAGTGTTGACATATAACCATGTCCATGAGGTTGTAGCTTGTTGGATAACACTTACCCTGTTTGCTATATAAGCTTGAAGTTTTGTCACTTCAGTGTTAAGCCATGCAAGAACAATCTTTGAGTCGCTGAATAAACAAACACGGTGTATGTTCAGTTTAAGCTTAAGGGCATCATGCGTTTTCACCATGAGTTTTGATAGCAAGAGTGCTGCATTCAGTTCAAGCCTGGGTATTGTCATGCCTTTCTTTTGAACAGGATTAATCCGTGATTTAGAGCAGAGTAAATACAATTTTATGTTACCTGATATGTTGACTCGCAAATAAATGCAGCAACCGTAAGCTGTCGACCCTGAAGCATCAGCAAACCCGATCAATTCGACTACATTTGCATTTGAAATATCTATATTCCTACTTAATATTATTGGTTCCATTTTTAACAAATCATCAATAAATTGTAACCACTCTTGCTGAATATCGAGGGGTGGAGCAGAATTCCAATCAATTTTTTGCAGCCACAATTTCTGCATAATAGCCTTTGCTGTTACTATAATAGGACCTACAAACCCTAACGGGTCATAAAACCTACCTATATAACTTAATATTTTCCTTTTTGTAATATTACTTGAATCAAAGGGCTCAGGGGATGATATAATGAAATTATCATCTTTTATATTAATTTGTATTCCTAAAGCTTTCATATTGTGGGTTTCCTTTTGCAAATCTAAATTAGAGAAATGTTGTTCTGAAAGCGGTATATTGGACAAAATCTTATTATCATTAGAAGCCCATTTATGTGTATGAAAACTACCTAATTTTAACATGTTACATAACTGATCCTTAGCAGCTATAGCTGTATCTAAATTTTGTGTTGAATAAATTATATCATCAACATAAGTGTGATTTTTAATTATATCTGAGGCTAAAGGATATGATTTTGCATACCTATTGGCTAGCTCATTTAAACAACGCGTTGCTAAGTAACTAGAACTTTTTAATCCATATGTGACAGTGTCTAACCTTATACACTTGATCGTGTCACTAGGATTATCTCTCCAAAGTATATTTTGAAGAGATGTAAATGCAGGATCTACTTTGATATTTCTAAACATATGTTTTATATCAGCAGTGAATGTATATTTTCCCAAACGAAATAGCATAATTATATCAAACAAATCTCTTTGAACTACTGGACCATTAAGCTGTAAATCATTTAAGGAAATCTTTTTTGTTGTTTTCATTGAACCATCAAAAACAGTTCGCAATTTTGTTGTTTTGCTGTTTTTACTAATGACTGCATGGTGTGGTAAGAAATATGTTGGTTGTTTGCTTAATTCATATGATTCAATATCAACATAATGACTGTGATTTAAGGACAAATATTCATTGATAAACTTTTGATATTCTATAAACAAGGCATGGTTTAAATGCAATCTTTTTTCTAAATTTAAAAATCTCTTTAATGCTAAATGAAAGGATTCACCTAATATCTCACTTATATTTTCTAATGGTAATTTTAAAGGTATAGCAACTTGAAATTGATTATTTTCTAATTTTACAGAACTTTGAAATATTTGTTCGCAAAAATCCTGTTCTGAAGTTTGCTCATAATATAATTCTGGAACCTTTTCATGTGACCAAAATTTTGAAATAGTGTCATGTAGATTTGATTCGCATTTTAATACTACCTTACTACAAGTAGGTTGATATAATGGTGTTTGCAAACCTCCTCCTACTACATGTCCAAAGTAAGTAGGAATTACTTGCAGCTGTGTAGAACTATTTTGATGGGACGTGTAATTTGAAGATACAAAACTTGCAGACTCCTGCTGGGAAACTGGCAGATTACTCGGAGGCTGTGCGCTGCAGCTCGACAGCTCCAAGCTCATTGACTGCTGGCTCGGCAGTAGTGTCTGAAAAAACCCATCCGCACCCATAAGTATATGTATTTCACTTGGTATGTTAAACTGCTCGTCTGCTAAAGTAATATTATTAGGGATATTTGCTTTAGATATATCAATTTCATTTTGAGGAAGTTTGCATGTGATTTGATTTACCACATGACAGTTTAATGTAGTTTTAAATGGCATTTTTAAAGAATGAATTTCTAATGGAATACAATAATTTACAGTATTTCTTGCATTAGATATTCCAATAATTGTTGTATTACTTTGTTTAGGAGTCAGACCTAAAATTTTTATCAGCTTAGATGTCACAAGTGACACCTGAGAACCACTGTCCAAGAGGATTTTGATGTGATACTCTCTGCCTTCCCGACTGAAAATTTTTACTCTCGCTGTTGGGAGAAGCACATTATTATTAATATTGCCTGTCAATGTGACAGGAGGTGCAGGCTCAGGAGAATTGCAGTGCAACAAACTGTTATGATTTCCCTTGCAGTCTGCACACCGAAAATGAAACCTACACTTGCCTTTATGGGCACCTAGACAAATAAAACATAGTCTTTTATTATTGCAAAATGTTACTCTCTCTTTTGCTGGTAACAATTTGAATTTTTTGCATTGAAATAATTTGTGATCATGGTACTTACAGTAACTGCATGTAGCTCCTGGAGTCAGGTGTGCTGCCACTTTAATACCTTCCCGAGTGCAGCCTTGCTCAGCATTTTCCAATGCCAGAGCTCGCTTCTCCAGATATTTGAGAAATTCCTCGAGGCTTGGCTTAGCATTCAAGTCCCTTTCCATTTGAAAAGCCTTCGAAGTGAAGCCATCTAATTTACGTGAAAAGATACATAACAATAAAACATCCCAATATTTAACGTTAGGTTCATGTATATGTATAGCTGCTAATTGCTGTCTTATTACTGATACAAAGTCTCTTAAATTACTAGCAGTCGATTTAGTAATGCTTTTAATGTCTAAAAGGTAACTTATGTGCTCATTTACAATTTTATATTTGTTTTCGTATCTATCATTTAACAATTTAATAGCCTCACTGTAACTTTCTGCGGTGACAGGTAAATTTTTTATTAAATCGAATGGTTCGTTTTTTAAATATGACCTTAAATAGTACAATTTTTGAATGGCATCTAAATTTGAGTTATTGTGAATCATGGAGTTGAATAAATTTATAAAAGGCATATAATCCGTAAATTTACCATCAAATATTTTTATGTCTACCGGTGGTAAGCTAGTCTTGGCTTTATTAGTAGGTGGATTTGATGAGGAGGGAGACGTGGAGTACCCGCGTCTCGATAATTCTTTGGCGATTATGGTATTCACCTTATAATACTTTTCCTCCACTTTCTCCACTGCCTCATCGTCATCCGGATTTAAGTACAAAATTTCTTGACAATTATTTTCGTACTCGCTAAACGTTTTTTCAAGCCTACCTTGCTTGGCGATTAGTTCCTCTGTAGGAATTCGTAATAATGTAGCCTCGTCGCAATCGAGGAATGTTTGAAAACGTGTTATGGTTGCCTTGCAGTAGCCACGCGCTGCAATGCGTCTGGCTAGCTGTTCCTCCATGTTGTAAACTTAAAAACTCTTAACACTTAAAAACTCTAATTGCAATTACAGTCACTATTATGAGTTATTATCAATCGAATAAACAATTAACTACACTTATTATTATAATGTTTCTAATTGGAGTAATTCGACTCGTAGACAAAATGGAAGTATGGCGTCGCTTGCGGCTTGGCTTCGCTTCGTCGTTGCGGCGTACGCGTCGGATGTTCCGATTGGTGGCTTGCCTCGATCACGTTCTCGTGATTGGTTCGTCGCTTGCAGCTCGGCTTCTCTACGGCGTTGCGGCGTACGCGTCGAACGCTCCGATTGGTGGTTTGCCTCGATCTTGTTTTCGTCACTGGCGCGTCGCGTAGTATGACTCGACGATGTTATTGCTCTCCTCTTTACACTCAAAGAATTCTCATTGGGAGTGTATTTGCGTTCTCGCTCCTTCCTACGACAAGCACTGCGTGGCGATGCCTGGTTGGGTTTGCGCAGTTGTAATTTAATATTATGATATTGCAAAGTCGTAACTTCTATCTTCCTTAATACAGCAACCGAAGGACCATGTGTATGACTGTATTTGTATCGTGCGCTGTTCATGCGAAGATTAAATAATAGATATGATTTTTCTTAAACGTTTAATAGGTAAAATTACACTTAGTACACGTCCATTCGCTGGGCGAGCACGATGGCGAGAAAGCGAGTGTTGCTCGCTTACATTATTTAATAAATTTTAAAATTAACAAGTTAATGTTGCAACATGCAACAACCATCATCGAGGTTGCCGAAATCTTGGGGTTTGCACCAGAAATTATAGACAAAATAGTGCAACAGTGGCACTTGCTACATTTAAATAAGTGGCATTCCCAAGATATAGTACAATTTTGGGTCGAAGATCACAAATTTAAAAATTCTTCTAGTGATAACGTATACAAAGACATAAGTAATCTAGCTTTGACTTGCCTGTCATTGCCACACTCAAATGCACAAGTAGAAAGAATATTTTCGCAAATGAATTTAATTAAAAACAAATAAAAAAATCAAATGTGCTTATTAACACTCAATTCTATACTGTGCATTAAAGATTACCTTCACAAAAAAGACAAATGCTGTTATAATTGCGTGTTGCAAAGAGAAGTTCTGAGCAAAATGGGGACCGTTGAAAAGTACATAAATTCAACAAAAGATGATCCTCAGCCCTCAATATCTTATTAATTAAATCAGAAGAGCCGTTGACGTTAATTATTAAGCCCTTTAAACGACTTTTAATTTTTCTTTTATATAACAATGAATCAGTTAATAAAAATATTTGTCAGAAATTGTCTTTTACTTGGAACCTACATACTTACTGTAGACATTTAGATATTTATTAACATTTACCTACTTCTAGCAACTTTTTGGGGTAAATAAATTAAACAATCTAGCAACATTTTAAAATTATCTAGCTACTGGGCCATGCTACCAGTTGGCAACACTGATAAAGCTGAGTACAGGGTGTTGTCCCTTTCAAATCACGTCTTGTATGTTTAAGCCACTTATTTCAGATTTCTTGTCGAAAGGAACGAAAAAAAATAGCTTCTCGGGAGTTTTTGCGGACGTATTAGGACACAGTGGGACGGCACACCATCTATAAGCTTTCGAATTCATGTTCCTATCTGCGAAATTCGAAATTAACAAGAGAGTCTCAATGTTTACAACTGTTGAGTGAACCTTGTACTCTAACGTGACGTCACAAGCGACGCCATGCCACTTTGAAGCGTTTTGGTACGAATTTAAAATTTATGAATTAAAAACAATTTTTTTAATGATAAACCTAAATTGTTAGCAGAAATATTATGTTTTTCTTGATCAATATATATTTTTGGACAATATTTAACAGTTTTTCAAAATTTGTCACCATGCCTATTCAAGTTATTGTTGGTGTGCTGTTCCTGATGGATATTGTTATAATAAAAGAAAGTTATTTTATTATTACACTGTGTTTTATTTTATATTTAAACATAAACATGACACATATATTTTACAATAGGAAGTGACAGCTAAGAAAATACGGCGGCAAACGACACAGATAATGCAAGATAGTGATGTGCCAATTTGTATGTTCATCACTCCTCCTCAAATTTGCACATTCCTAATTTTGCACAAAGTTCTGACAGTCTTTCTGACGGTAAACCTTTTGTTAAAAGATCAGCTTCCATTTTTCTTGTTTCCATATAATCAACTTTTATTAAATCCTTTTGTATACATTCTCTAATAAAATGTATTCTCAAATCTATATGTTTGGTTTTACTGCTTACTATTTGGTTCTTACAAATCTGTAGAGCCGCTTGACTGTCACTATAAATTAATACAAAGCTTTGTTTTTTAGAAGCAATATCATTCAATAACATTTTCAGATGAATTGCTTCCTTTGCAGCTTCTGAAATGGCCATATACTCGGCTTCTGCTGTGGACATGGCAGTGGATCTCTGTTTTCTTGATTCCCAACTAATGCATCCACCAGACAGTTTGAAACAGTACCCGGTGTAAGACTTTCTGTCTAATGTACAAGATGCCCAGTCTGCATCTGCAAAACCATGAAGGCATCTACCAGTTTTCTTATAACAGATACCAACACTCATAGTACCTTTCAAATATCTTAATATGCGCTTAGCACACTTATAATGTTCTTCATTATAATAATTATTAAATTGAGATAAATAGCTAACTGCATACATTATGTCGGGCCTTGTTGCTACAGCCAGAAACATAAGTGTTCCAATTAAATTCTGATATGGTAAGTTTTGATTTATCTTTTCACTTTTTTCTAATTTCAGTCTACTTTCTATAGGTGTATTTACTGGTTTACACTCCTGCATATTGTATTTATTAAGTGCTTTCTTTATATAATTTTCCTGTGTTAACTTTAATTTTCCTTTTTGTACTTTAATTTCCATTCCTATAAATTCTTTCGGTACTCCTAGATCTTTCATGTCAAATTTTGATGTTAAAATCTTCTTCACTGTTTTTAATGTATTTTCGGATGAATATGCAATCATTAAATCATCAACATAAATTCCAATCAGGATTTTCTCTCCTCCTTGAATTAGGGAGTATATGCAGGGGTCTGCAGGTGATGGTTTAAAACCTAAATTCTTTAGTTCTGTGTCTAATTTTTTAAACCATTGCCTTCCGGACTGCTTCAAGCCATATAGAGCTTTCTGTAGCTCACACACCTGATCTCCTTTAATACTTTTTATATTTTCTAACATTCTTTTTGTCTTTATTAATAATTTTGAGTTTTTATTGCTGCTCTCATCGTTTATAATTTCTAATAAGTATTTTTCTAAAAATTCAGGCTTTTTCATCACTATTTTTTCCTCAAGATCACCATTAAGGTATGCTGTTGCCACATCCAACTGGTTCAACTTCAGATCTTCTTCTACTGCCACTGCTAATAGTAATCTAATTGAACTCAGCTTTGCAACAGGTGACCAAGTTTCTGTGTAGTCTATTCCAGGTCTCTGCGTAAACCCTCGAGCCACGAGACGGGCTTTCTTTCTCTCTCCTTTATCTTTCAGAATTAGCTTGTAATCTATTATATTTTTACTACTATCCTTTTTCTTAATAACCCATGTATCATTTTTAATATGAGATTTTATTTCAGATTTTATAGCATCATGCCATTCTTCATTAATTCCTGCACTATTTTCAACGTCACAATGGTAAGTATACTCCTCCTCACTTTCATCGCTATAAGAAGGGTTTCTATTTTCAGTGACATAATTTTTTAACCAGTCTGGCTGTTTTCTATTTCTTCTAGGTCTTACATTTTCATCGGGTATGACTTCACTTTGATCTTCATGACAAGAATCATATTCATGTTCAGAGTGTGATTCTATGTACTGATCTGCCATATCATCTTTCGTGATTTGTTCGTCCAAAGGTAAGTAATTTTCTTTATTTATTTCTTCTTCTTTTTCTTTATAATCAAATTGAATTTCTGTTTCAGGTATCTGTTGCTCCAATTCCACTTCTACAGGTTTGTTATTATAATACATTTTCTCAATTATCTTAACATCTCTACTTATAATAATATTTTTCTTTTCGGGTAAATAAATTCTAAAAGCTTTAGCATTAGATGCATAACCCATAAACACACCTTCTTCTGCTTTTGGTGAAAATTTTCCCTTTCTTATCTTTTTCAGGACAAAAGCCTTTGAGCCGAATACATGCAGGTGATTTCCTGAAGGAATACGACCAGTCCATCTTTGATATGGTGTCTCACCTTTCAATGCTTTTGCAGGGCTCCTATTAATTAAATAATTTGCTGTATAAATTGCTTCAGCCCATAAGAAATCGGGAGTATTTGAGTCAATTATTAAGCATCTTGCCTTGTCGAGTAAAGATCTATTTTTTCTTTCACTTAACCCATTTTGCTGTGGAGTATACGGAGCAGACAACCTCCTTTTGATACCATTTTGTTTCAAAAACTCATCAAATTTGTGATTACAAAATTCAGTCCCATTATCTGAATGTAAATACTGTATTTTTTTATTCATTTGATTTTCAACTTCATTTTTGTACTGTTTAAATTTTTCATAAACCTCGCTTTTATTCTTCATAAAGTATATATAACAATATCTTGTAAAATCATCTGTGAACGTGACAAAGTATTTAGATCCAGCCAAAGTTTCATTTTGCATTGGCCCACAGACATCACTATGTATTATTTGTAATGGCTGTGTTGACTTCAAGGCTTCATGTATTATAAATGGTAATGTCGTCATTTTACCTTTTATGCATGTTTCGCAAGTACTCAATTTTTCTTTATTATGCAAAGTTAATCCCTTCATGAGATTATTTCTTGCCATGAGTTTTAAATCATTTTCATTTAAATGACCAAGCTTCATGTGCCATTTGGTTATATTATTTGTTTCCGGTATAAAATTTACATTTTCTATTTGTTTATTTACTTGAAGGTAATATAAACCATTTTTTCTATGAGCTTCTAATAAAGTTTTCCCATTTACATCTTTAACAACTGCTTTGTTCCTTGTAAATATAACTTTATTTTCTTTATCTGTAATTTTGCCTACGGATAGTAAATTTATTGACAACTCTGGCACATATAATGTATCATTAAGATTATATTTAACATCTTTGATGTTTACGGACACTGTTCCTCGTCCTTCAACTTTGGTGGTGTGGCTTTCTGAAGCCAGGCTTAGTATGCTATTTTCACTTTGTATATCACTAAAGTTTTCTTTAATTCCTGTCATATGCGACGTGCACCCACTGTCAAGGCACCATGTATTATTATTTTTCACATCAGTGGTACTTAAACAAACAGGTAATATGTTAAAATTTTTTGGGTTTGACTTTACTATATTCTGATTATATTCTGTAACCTTAGACCAACATTCCGAGGCTCTGTGCCCCTTCTTTTTGCATTTGTGACATTTAAATTTGAATGTTTCTACTGAATTATTCTTTTTATGTTTTCTATTCTTGCTATAGTAAGCCCCTTCACCCTCTTGTTTTGTAGAATTTCCTCTTCGTGCCTCACTTTCCTCTATTATTTTTATTTTTAAGTCCTCGGGGTTTGGTAACACATCACGAGATTCAATTGCAATTCTGAAGCCCTCATAAGATGCTGGTAAACTATAAAGCATCATAATACTTAGCAATTCCGGATGTATTGTAACTGCCATATTTTGTAGCTTATCAACTATGTCCATAAAGTTATTCAAGTAGTCTCGAACATCCTCATTGTCTGACATTTTCTTTAGGACTATTTGCTTTAAGAGAGTAGCTTTTCTAGCTGGCCCTGTGCTTTGGTGCACGGATTTTAATTTATCCCATATTTCTTTTGATGTTTTACAGCCACTTACTTGTTTTAACTGGCACGGTGACATCAACAATAGGATTTCAGCCTTAGCCAAATCATCTTGTTTTTGAAATTCATTCTTTTCTTCTTGGCTCCCAGTGGGAGCGCTCCCAGCAGTGACATATTCCCACAGTGAATTCTTTATAAGAACAGCTTTGGCCTGAATACACCACGTGTCATAATTATCCTTTGTCAGCGGTTCAATACGATACGTCGTCATACTCCAATTTGAGCTTCTCTGCGACTTTCTTCATACGTAACCACGCTCTTCTACCAAATGATGGATATTATTATAATAAAACGAAGATATTTTCTTATTATACTGTTTTATTTTATATTCTAATACAGACATGACACATGTATTTCACAAGAAAAGAGACGATAGCTTAAAAAAAATAGGGCGGCAAAAGACACAGATAATGTGAGTAGTGATGTGCCGATTTGTATGTCCTTCACTTTCCTACAATGTCTTAAAATTTGCAGGTCATAATAGTTGGAAGAATATTTATGGGAATTGCAAGCGGTCAACTAGGCACCATACGATCTATTCTGATCGGCGAGTACACGAGTCCCCGAAACCGTGGAGCCTTCCTCACCACTGTGTCTCTCGCGTTAGCTGTTGGCGTATTCTTCGTACATCTCGTTGGGTCCTTCCTGAGCTGGTACAAAACAGCTATCATATGCATATTCTTCCCCATCTTTAGTCTTCTAATGATCATTTATACCCCAGAATCTCCGAGTTGGTTGCTCACAAAAGGTAGATATGATGAGTGCAAATCTATTTTCCGATGGCTGAGAGGAACGGAAGAAGAACAAGAATTAGAAGACATGATAAACGCCAGAATTGCTTTCGAGCAAGCCGCTGATAAGCAACGTAAAATAAATTGGTTTGCGAATCTCATAAAAATTATACGCAAAAAGGAATTCTATAAACCGATATTGATCATGATTCATAGCAATATTATACTGCAGTTTTCTGGTGCAACCACGATGGCTTCTTATTCCACAGTCATCATCGGTCTGTTAATGGGACCGAAAGCAAACGCACATTTTTGGATGGTATTTTTGGATTCACAGAGAATTATATTTAATGCTATTGCTATATACGTCATTAACAGGGTTAGAAGACGAATAATGGTGTCTACGACTGGTGCTCTCTCCGTAGCAAGTCATTGTACTATCGCACTATATGTGTACTGCAGAATCACTGGTTGGGACTATGACGCTATATGGCTACCAGCTTTGTTGATCAATATGCAGATTCTTGCAGTAGCAGTGGGAACTGTTCCATTGCCGCAAGTGATTGGCGGAGAAGTGTTTCCTCTGGAGTACAAAAGTATAGGAGTTACTATAAGTGTGACAATTAGAGCAGCAACTATGTTTTTGGCACTGAAGACTTTTCCTTCGTTAATAAGTAGTGTTGGCTTACATGGTACTTACACCTTATACGCTGGTATTTTGTTGGTAAATTTGATAATTCTGCTGATTCTTCTGCCAGAGACGAAAGGAAAGACTCTTCAGCAAATAGAAGATGAGTTTAAAGGAAAGCCGGTGAAATCTTATGGCGTAGAAAGAAAACGGTCACGGGAAAATAAAGATGTCGCCGAGGAGATGATGTAGCTCTAATTATAACTCTAATTATCTTTAATAAGGTACATTTTTATAAATAAATATTTTTTCTTTAATATACTTTGTTTTATTAATTTTAGCATTGATAGATTACAATGATTAATAAAAATATAAACATCCGTATATTTAATCGTCAGTATGTAGGGGTTTATTCAAGTATTACGTAACGCAGTTTGGGGGGGAGGGGAGGGTCTTGTAAAACGTTACGGTGCGTTATAGGACCGGGAGGGGGTATAACAACAACGCGTTACGTAACGACATAATTGTGATTTTTAGATGAAAATGGTCTCGTAAATTATTTTAGTGACCATTT
>DVXP01001747.1:0-14188 GCA_018235645.1 Junonia grisea | reverse complement strand
ATAAGCCCGCCATTGTGAACAATTTATATGTAAAATTACCATTTAAATTTACAGTGCAATAAAGAATATTATATATACATACATGCCCTTGTAATAATACTGTCAATCACAATATTTTCAGATGTTAAGGTGTCAGATAAAATAGTAAAATAGAATAGAATAAAATAGTAAAAATAAATGATTTTACTAAAAAGGTTACACGGGCGATTCTATCGGCCACAGACAGGCCTCCAAATATAAATAGGTACTTTTAAATAACCATTTTTGAAAATGGAATTTTCCTACCTTATTTCGTATTTCATAGGCATCGGCATAGGTTGGCGCGTAGTACGCACTATAAAGAACCATTTTTTATAGGAAGAAACTCTAGATTGTTCTTTTACAGTACAGTACAGGAACTGTTTTGTATTCTATACCTATGTTAAATTTAAACGTACCACAAAATATTATACATGTATTTAATATTTATTGACAATAAGTAATTTATATATATAAAATGTTTTTTACATATGTATACGATTCAGTTATAAATTTTATATTATTTATCATTTACAAGGAACACGTCGCCATGAGTCAAAGTAGGACCTAATTCTTCGACCGGTTTAGGATCGCCGCCCGACCGACTCAGGAGACTTTTAAAATAAACCGATTATGCAAAATAGGCCTTGTGCACGCCGATAAATAAAAACTTCTGAATAATTCAATGGAAATTAAAATATTTATCATCATAGAAACAGCTTAACAGCGTGTAGTACTGACTATTTGTCTCTGTAACTACTATCAATTACGAATACCTAAATTATTTAAAAAAATATTTAGGAAAAAGTCGATCGTACGTTTCTCTTTTTTTATCGACGATTCAAGCTGTGACGTTTCAAAAGACAAAAATGTATTTATACAATAGACGTTTCAGAGAAAGGAGAAATTTCATTATCCCATTCGGTGTCCAGTTTTTACGTAACTCAAAATCTCTTATCTCGAAGACATTTCAATAGCAACTAAAAAACGAACAATAGAAAAAAAATACTCACAAGGCTACAGTGGAAGGCCGGACGCAGCTAAATGAAAGAAGTTTGTAAAAAGTTTGACACATTTTTAGAAACATCAGGCACGCAATGCTCTCGCGGACCGATCGTAAATTTTGTGTAGCGTCAGAATGAAAAAGGGGACATCATTGTTGAAAGTTTTTAAGCGCATTTTGTGATTTTTCAACTTAAAACCGTTCTGAATATGCATAATCATGATACACGTGGAGCAAAAGTGTTACAGTTTAATGATGTGCCAAACGATACTGGTATCATCAAATACTAATAATAATTTATATCTAACTGTTATCCTTACCAGAAAATATCTTGACTATGTACACAAAAAATTCTAAGACAACGAATACTAATAAAATTAAATTCACTGTACTAAGAACTATTACATAAAAAGGGATAAGCGAATCGCAAAAAAAACGTGACTGCGTAAATATAACAGCACATTTACATCATTCTAATTCTATTGTACAGCGTTTCTCTAGCCAAAAATGTTTAACAGGATACATTATTTAGATTGAGCGAGAGATTCTTCCGCGATTCCTTTAAGCAATCAGATGTTGGTTATTGCGAGGCGCGTCTGCTCCCCCATATATTTCCTGCGCGGATAACTGAAAGAACTGAGCTTCTTTCTACCGAGGAACGATAAGAATTTCATTTCCTCGCGGCTGAGAAAGCCTTCGCTATCTGAGGAAGTCGCTGACAAAAATACCTAAGTGATAAAAGCTGTGAATTCAGTTCAGGCAGCGAATATTGTTCTCGTGGTCTGTTTTGGTATTCGGCTTTAAGGCTTTAATATAAATGTTACTTTTACGATTTGTTTTCTACGTAATTATTATTACCTTTGTTTGAGGAAAATAAAAATATATATTATAACAAAATAAATCTCCATTTTCGTGGAATGACGCTACATATTGAATGCGGCTTTGATTTTATGAATTCCAAACGCTAGGTCAAAGCTTTGGTCTCAGACCTTTGTCGAAAAAACTTAAAGCGACCTTTGAAAGGAGTTGAGGGAAATTAAACTCTAGCATCATTATTTTAAGGGTGATATTTGGAGGTCATTTTTACGTAAAAGTACGGTTTTGCTTTAAGGTCCAAGATTCTGGATGACATCTTTTATCTCGATACATTCCAACTCGATCTTTAAAGAGTCGGACTTCAGCCGCCATTTTTTTGTTTGTTTATTAGGTATATTATAATTTTTATAATGTTCACGAAAAGATATATTAAAATTAAGACTCAAAAAATTTAAAATGCTTAGTAGAGTACAAAAATATTTGATAGTGTTAAAAAATATGGATTCGATATTAAATTAAAAGAATGAGTAGGTATCTAAGTATGACGTAGAATTATTTTTATATGAACATCATTACTATGCATATACAATAATAGGTATGTACATACATATTTAAATATTTCAATGTAGTACTTATGTATTCAATAGAACATGTAGTCTTCGCTTTTATAAACAACATTAAATTAAATTAAATTTATGGTAATAGCAGTGAAATAATACTTACAATTATTATAAATCCTTTTAAAGCCTTTTATAAAGCACTTATTAAAATTAATGATGACACTAACACACTAATAAATTATCTTCGTTATCACAGAATACACGAATACCATGTGTTCGTCTAAGTTTCTTATTAGATCACTATAAATTTTCAATAAAATATTATAATTATCGCTATTAATTAATGATGGTAATAAAGCTCTGCGCATTCACTTGTTCGATACGTTTGGTCTATACAAATCCTTATTTACAACTGACACTGTTGTCCATAATATAATAGAGTCGGAACGCACCTAGCACTGAGAAGGCATCTGCCGCGCAGTGCACGAAAATCTACTCCACGATAAACATCGTATCGAGTCCTATTCAAATTTTTTTCTAACACAACTCTACGACCCCAACACTCGTTCTCGACTGTACAAAAAAGTCACGAGGTAGGGGAAAATTTCGTAAGCCATTGCTACACAAAACTTTTGACACGAGTAGTGCGCTTGGGCAAAGTCTATTTTAGTGGGGCACGAGACGGCGATAGTCGGACGGCGTCTATTCGGCGCGCGCGCGACAGAGACGAATAGACGAATGTGTGTCGCATTTGATTAAAGTTTGGGGGACCAGAGAACACTGCGAGCCGCGGGATACCGAGTAGGTGGTGATATAGCTTTCGTAGCTCGCCCGCTCCCAAATCGAATGCGATGAGTAATAATATTTGAAAAGCAAGATTTGTTACCTGTCGGACGCCGGGAGATAATGCATAGCGTTTTTTACGAGAGAAATACAATTAACTAGCCCCAAAGCATAAATCATTCCGTTGTCCGAATGCTGATCTCCAGCACGCAGGTTGTACAATTATCTTCAGAAATGTAATGGTTACGGAAAATTAAGGCAATTTTTTACCTTAGAATTTTGAATAAGCGTAATAATAGCACTAACCACAGGTTACTATTAGGGTCTGCTTTAGCGTAATATGTTTTTTATCAATTATATTATATTTTATAGTATTAGTAATTTAATACGCATAACTGTAAAGCAAAATTTTCGTTAAAGTCAAGCGAATTAATAGCCAGATTTTGTTGCATCCATTACAGTAAAAGGTGAGTTCTCAATGGATGTAATTTTAAAATTACGACCAGCCTCAAAGCCTCAATTACACCATAGCGCTCGAGCCTCAAGTCTGCGAGCGCCAATCGCTCACGTTTGAAAATTACCTTTCTAGCCGGTATAGAAATTGTCGGACGCTCTCAGAATACTCGTCCCGGCCGACAAATCGGGACTCGAACAACGCAAATTACGGAGCCGACAACAACTCGACTCGATTCGAAAATTGCATCGAGTTCCCGCAATCGGGAGGTCGTGAGGAGGCTAATGAAGACGTTAAGTTAAACCGTGGCGGGTTTTATAGAATGTTATGGTGTTTATATTGATTTTTATGAGTATATAATTTTATTACGGCCCGCTCGGCTCGGTGGGCGTTACTTGCCACTTTATGTTTTGTTGTTATTGCTCGATGTATCTTCGTTTCGGTCGAATCGATTTTTTATTCCGCAACGATAGTCTCGAGAATAACGATCAAAACAACTAAACAAATGTACACTCGGAAATAACAGACGTGAGATGTATCGGCCTTATTTCGGGGTTATAAATTTGGGTGTATATAAAAAGGTACGTCAGTATAATCAACACAAGCAATTTAATTTAAGCGACATAAACACGGAGCTATCTGGCAGTGTATCGATAAGGGCGCGGTAAATGACAAACTGCGCCAGTGAGAGAAATGCTTTAAATCGGTGTTATTTTTTATTTGTTTTATCTCAGAATTTGGAGGAACACAGCGATTGAAAGCGATGTACTTTGTACTTACATTGTTAATAAATGTAAGTTTTATTTTCGTTTATCATTAAATCGCAATAAATATTTTATCACCTTTAACACTAGTGTCTACTAATAGTAATAAATAATTACAAAAATGAAAGCTATAAGAACTCCACTTTTATGGAAAGCAATAAAAAAATTGGTTTAAATATCAAATTCATTTCATATCATCAAATCTTTTTTATACTTCTTGTGACGTTAATGATCAGCGGTCTCTAATAAATAAATTAAATTAAAAACTATTTCATTAAGTAATAGACTAATCACTACTCGATACCATAAACATTGATTACGTTTATTTGATCGACGTAATGATCATTAATTTCATTAGTGCCGTCCCACGAATCAGAATGTTGATACTTATGCAAGAATATCGAATATAAACTGCATCGTTATAATCGAATCGATGAAGATATTAGGGAACTGGTTTCGTTATTTCTGTATCGGTTGCCGCTTAGATGTTTTATTTAACGAAAACGATGCAAGGGTTACTAATCGATTTTATGCGATTAATGTTATCAACTTTAATATCGATTGATTTTAATCACCTTTGAGAACTATTATTTTGACATTTATTTATATTTAGGTAATGAAGCCGCGTTTGAAGTAGTTTGTCGCCTTTCGTAATAGTTATATCTATGCTAGTTTTGAAGGTTTTTTGTATTTGTACAATAAAACCATGATCCTTAGTAATATTAATAATATTACATGCAAAAGTACCTATTGTTTTTGAATTTTATGTTACCTAGCGATTACTGATTTTAATTAAATTTTGTTTAGCATTAATGATGAAGTATGAGTAGATCATTGTTTTTCTTCAAACTTCACTCAATTTAATGAATTCAGACATCATATTTAGTTTTTTCGCTTTTTCTTTTAAAACCTTGCAAACATAATCAAAGATGACATAACAAGAAATAACTCGTTCAAATATTAGTTACATCATGTATTTTATATAACATAATCCCATGAACAAATGCTATACTCCATAAAACGGCCATTAATACTTCACGAGTGCCATTCCTCCCACCTAATATTTCAAATACCAATAAGCCACTAACCCTCGAGCTTCTAATCTAAACGGCCTTTTTTAAAACTAATAAAAGACGCAGTTTAAAATAGCCACCGAAAATCTCAAGTGCTTTAACATTTATCTCTAGTAAACAAGAGCCATGGCCGATCTTCTGGCTAATGATACGAATCAATCTGTTACGTATTTTGAATATATAAATACTCGTATATCTTCTCTGAGTATGTGAAATATATTTTCTTTCAGTTTTTTTAAAGTGTTGTTTATAGTAAGCGACGATCGTTAGTGAAGGTAAAGCAATAAATGACATAATTAATTTGGTTAATTGAACTGAATGTTTTGTTAATTTTTTTATATTGTGAATAGGAAACGATTTTTGTTCTGGCATAGTGTGTAGGTATTTGTTAGGCCTTTTAATGTTTTACGAATACAATAGGTATATTTTTGGTGTTGTTTTTTTTAATAGTGAACCTACATATTTTCCAGCTTAAGCGTAAGAAAAGAACGTCAAATGTAATTAAGACGTGACAACCACGAAAATAAGTTCCACCTTTCCTTAGTTCTCGCGTGCGTTTTAAAGGAATCTTACACACGGAACGCTGGAACCGCCCGACGAATAACTTCATTGAGATATAACTTTCTTAATAACTCAGGGAACAGTGCCCGCGGTGTTGCAATGGCTTTATAATTCTGCACTGATTACAAAGGGGAGCCGGCGGCCGCAATTTTGTCTTGTACCGATCGTGCTGTACATAAATTATCAGTTATTGATGAAGACATTAAGATTGAACTCCGTACAACAATTAATAAATATCGATTTTTGTAACTATGCTCATACTGAAAACGATATTCGTTTTATTTAACACTGTGAAAATTAATGATTTTGGCAATCGATGTGAGGAACTGAAAATCGATTTATTAATGATGTTGATGTAATTTACAAATATACGCTTATAATAAGGTAAATAATGTCGAGTTGTTGTGGAACTCAACATTCGATATTCGTTTTATTTAACAATTGAAAATTAGTAACAGTGAGCTTAACAATCGATATAGCGACCTTAAAATCAACTTATTAAGGTAGATCTAGATGATTTGATAATATACATATATACAAAAATAACTAGGTAAATAATATTGAGTTCAAGCACCCCCTTATAAAAGCTATACTTTCGATACGACCAACTCCTACGTGTCCCTAATGCATGAACATCGACGTTATCATTTCGATTCGAGCGATGTTTTGCTGACGGTACATTAATAAGCGATTGTTTTCGTGTCTACTTTTGCACTTCGCTGAATCCGATTTACGAACAGGACTTTCTGAAATCCACTTCTTATTTCGTTCGCAACCAGTTTTACCTAATTCCAATGTTAATAACTGCGGCAGAACAAATTAAATTAATTGCATTCCGTTTCATATTTATTATAATAAGCGCTTTAAAACTTACACATTTCAGTTATATTATATATTTTAAATCCGAGAATAAAACCGTAGTTTTATAATAATAGCAACCGGTTTATTACTATTGACGACACCGATCGCAATTAGGTTCGTATTCTGTTACGATTTATTCTTTTAAAATATAATCGAACAATCGAACTGAGAGACAGGTAATGATTTATGAGTCTCGCGCCTCAGTTTAAATAAAACATCGCCGTAAGCTTTCATCGCGTACAGGAGAGTCACGATTGTAATTTAAAAACGTCGATATGGTATAATGTATTTATTTTCGTGTATCGTATCGTATCGTATCATATTAAGGGCTTGTATCAAGACGTAGCTATTCAAGTGTATGCCATGTGACATTCACGGCACTTGTGTTTTCTAACCTACATGGGAACGAATGCATCTGTCAGTTTGTCTGTACTCAATAGCGCGCTCTCATTCATGTGTTGAGTGCATGCGAAGGGCTAGAGACAAGTCGGGACTACTTGAAATCCAAAGCTAATAGGAGGACAGCCTGTGACTTGCCTTCTAGATTACACTGTGCCTGGAATATATTTATCAATTGAATAAAATATTTAACGGTTTTTACGTAACGAGTGTAATATACACCATGTATAAAACATACCGTTGAGAAATGAATGCGGTAAAAATAGACTAAAAACTTGAGTCATTGATTTGAAAGTATGTAATTGAAGCAATTTAATAAAATTTGTTTTCAAATCCTTTTCATCTAATTGCAGAAAACTAGAAGAATGTTTAATGTGTCATCGTTAAAAAAAAACTAAAATTATCTTAAAAGAATTTTGTTATAACGACTCAACATTTCCCACTTTCCATCATATTATATACTGCTTTTTTGTAATCTTCATAAGAATTTTTGCAGCTTAATTAATAAAATACGTACCTACCTACATTATAGATTCGTTGATAAGTATAAGCTTTTACAATTTACCCAATTTAATAAATGTAAATAATTATAATAGAATGAACGCGTTTTAATTATAGCACCAAGCAGATCCAGTCCGGATCTCAGATGGTTTATGAGTTTCATTGTTCGAACAAACCTACACAACGTATTATGTAACGTTAGATGTGTTTTAAATCCCTAAAAATATAATTAAGCTTAATTATTAAAATGATGACTAACTTTTTAACGCTTTCAACACGCTTGATCGATTCGTTTATATAAATTTTTACAATTATTAAATGTAAAATAAATAATTATAACAGAATGAATGCATTTTAATTATAGCACCGTGCAGAGCCAGTCCGGGTCTCAGATGGTTTACGAGTTTCATTGTTCGAACGAACCAACACACCGTATTCAGTAACGTTAGAGGATTTGGTGCTATTATTTTATTGACTTCCGAGCTAGTTGAATAATATTCCGATGCGAATACAATTTCATTTACTACCTATTTCGTACTATATTAGCTTGGTGTTTAATAATAGTAAATTATAATAAATAAAATTATGACTTTGTATTCAATTTGAAGAAGACTTTTTAAAATCATTTAGCAAAAGATTAATCAGTCTTAAGGCTGTATTTGTGGTGTGGATAAGTAAAAATTTTTTTGGAAATATTAAATAATTATTTTTTGGTAGTGGTTCATGCTGTAACCTGGTGTAAATCTTTTTTTATAGAGTACTTAAAATGTAGCTACCACTTTTTATGGGTGTTACTCACTTATACTTGTATATGTATATTTTTCATAATAGAGAAGATATTGATCGTTCGCATTAGCACAAGCCCACCGGTCTGTCTTAGAAGCAATATGTAAAACAAAGATTCATAGGTACATACTTATAATATAAAACGGTTTAACTGTCTAGAATGTATAATAAAGTATAATATATAAATATAAAGTATATTTTTTTTTAAAATGATACACCTAATCGTAGATATATTTGCCGAAAAGTTTTTCCTTTCATTGGAATTTTTCCCGAAATATTACTATATTTTAGTGGATATTTTATGTCTCTCCATACATCTTGGAACCGTCCGAACATCATAGTCGATTTTCTTATTCAACAATATGAGAATAGATGGTACATTCATAGAAGTGTAACACATCTAAAAATAAAGCAAGAATTAATGGAACTTTAAAAAAATACCAACGGTGTTGTTTATATTTTTTACGGCTAATATAGATGTTTACACGAAAATATAAAAAAAAATGTCAATGAGTATCTCCGATGACATGCATGCGACGCCGTGACGGGCCGTGCATTCTGCGTATGCGAAAAATCCCCACATTGCATATTCGCTGTATGCATGCGCCGCGGTGCGCTGCTGAATAACAAGCGGCGAGTTGGCAGTGCGCCGGTGATCGCTACTATCGGTCCCAGAACGTGATAGACTTCCGAGAAACTATCGAGATCATCGTTTTCGAGAAAAATCGATAGTATTTTTTTTATTTTGGATACTTTTTTATAGATGATTTTAATCAATACTTTAGCGAAAGGTCGATTCATCAGTGTACACGATACAGTAAAATAGTCCGAGTGTTTTTTTCTGTTAATAATAATTAGTAATAATTTACTCTTAATTGAAAACTACATATCGATAATCGAATACGAAACTATTATTTGTATAATATTTATGGTGGAAAGTCGTACTCGTACTCGTAAATAGAAACCAATGGTATGCATTCAACTGGAGTAATCTTGGCAGTTTCCAATGGACAATGATGTTGACAATGAGTGGGCTGATATGTTGGCACTTTGAGAGGCATGTCCGGTATAGGTAGGACATGGGAACTCGTGAAACTGTATTATTTATTGTATCATATCAATATCAACGTCGTCTCGAATTGACGCGCGTTTTCAACTAACATTGATGTCTTCCTTCTCAATATTGTACTGTCAATGATAGACAAGAATTCTCTTGTCTTTTGAGTTCTGATTCTTTGTCAGTTGTTGAGACTGTAAACAGTAAGAACAGAGACATTTAAAAAGGGTAAAACTAAAATTATAACAAGATATTGACGTTAAATAATATACTGCATTAAACATATAGGTATGTTGTACTTTTAATTCAAACAACATGTATGACTTTTTAATGATAGTCAAAATGTCGCAAGTATGAAATCCTTTGTGCAATAATCAAAAACGTGATTAATGTCTATTACGTTTCTAACACAACTCGTCGTCATAATAGTAAAAAACCCAAATTATATAAGAACTAGGCTCTTGGAAGAATTCCCAGTTATACAATATTATCCGCGACGCATCTAATTGAGGAGGTTGTGGCGTATAGACGCGAATGGAATCAATAATTGCGCTCATTTCAATATATTTTCTATGGCAAAAATTAAGTAGAATAAATTTATTTTTTTATACAAATAGTCAATAAAGATTAGATTCATTTTTAAATTAGGCATAATGGAAATGTTCCTCCATCGAAATTGGATGATTATAAGGTTACGAGCACACAATTGTTTTAATTTCAAATTTAATATCAGAAGTAAGATGAAGATAAGTACTTAATATTCAGTAGTTTTCCAGGCTCATGGACATTGTTGATGCCATAATTCATACTTTTGCTAAAGTGTTGCCAGTCACGTGGTTACATCTTACTATAAATTAAATGCGATAAATCTCTTGTAACTACTAATAATTTACCGGCTTACTGCTCAATTAGAACATTAAAATGTATTAATTTGCCAAATTATAATTATCTGGTCGGGGTTAAACTTAATAAATATAGGAGCAATAAAAATAAATAAAAAACACTTAAAAACAGCCTGAACACGGACAATGGTTTTAAGTCAAATCGAAGGACCTTGTAACAACCCATATAGCACCAAACAATAACAGCAATAAATTATGTTTATTTTTCATTCGAGACAGGTAATTTTAATGCATATTTAATGGACAATTCTTGGCTTCAAATTCACTAAGATAAGGTAGTGCTATAATGCATGCAGCTTGGCTCTGTATTATTTATCGTGTGATTTTTGGCAACGAACGTTAGCCCGCCTGCTTGGCTCGGCTAGATTTGCAATCTTCATAATGCATGCACTTTTGCAAACATTGCCCGCGGGCAGTTTTTTGATATATCCAATGTGACGCGTGCATTGTGAACGACGCTTTAGGTCTTACTCGAATATCTTTTTCGTTTTCGAAATTGTTCTTTATCACGCGACCCGAGTAATAGGTTATTTGGTCTGTATGTGAGCTAAACGTTCTTAGATACTGTTTCAAACAAAATTTGAAGTTATGTCGGATGAACGAATTTTTGAAATTTCGTTTTTATCATAATACTTTACGTTTATAGAAAAGATTGACTTTTATATTTGGATTGTAAATTTTTCTGACGCGATAATTTTATTTTCCAACAACAGAAAAAGAAAAATATTTTACGTCCATAAAAATATTTGATACCGATATGACCTAATGTAACTTCCTCAAATTATCACTACATGGTCATTATCGCATGCCAGCCTACTAAAGTATGACTAATTGTAAAATATATACGTGTAAGTGTTTCATAAAGACATTGAGACGTAATTATCAAACACATAGGTATTCACATTAAAATTGTAATCTATGTGATAATTAAGCTTTCGGCTTTCATACTTTACGTGATATTAACACCAGGTATTTTTATCTGATATCCTTTGAGTTAATTGATATATAAATATAGTTTATTTACCTAAAACGACCACTTTCGCTTTGATTCATAACGCCCGATGCATACCTGAAAAGAAGAAATATATTTATTAATTAGGTACACGAGAAAACATTGGCCATATATCATATCAATGCGTATATGCGTTTCAAGTTTTTCATGTCAGATCCAATAAAGAAATGACGGTTTATAAGAGATTTATATACCGTGATTTATATATGTACCGAAATACCGATCGAGTTAAGCACCGCCCACACTCCGGGTCACTCATAAATCATACGCGACAACTCAAAAATGCCAACTTCAAAAACATGTTTGCCCGGCCAGTACACGCACGGATGGAAAGACGAGAAAAACAAACGTAAAAAATAAATTACTTTTGTATACCTCCTTTCTTTCCCGTTGTTGGACGCCGAACAACTCATAAATCACAGAAAGATAAGCATAAAAAGATTGTATGAGGTGGGTACACGGTAGAACTAAACTTTTCGTATTTTGTTATATCACGTCAAGCGGGACCTCAATATGAAAATATTAGACGTTTTTATTCTATGAAATAGACAAGAGTAGACGAGGATTTGTCGCAAGATTTCGAGGTACCTATCCTTGCTATTTTTGCCGCTCTACAAATATATTTTGTTGCTCTTTTATAACTGAGAAAGTTTTATTTCAATTGAATGAAATCATATGGAGAAGCTAACAGAAAATGGTAATAGCATGGCATTTGACTTGCATGAGAGTTTGGAAGTGAATGAAAGATATATCTCGAGTAACACGAGATTATGATCATTAGTAAAATGAAATCATGTATTTATATTTAAGATAACGACTTTGAGATGTGTTATAGTTGATGATGATAGATGATGAAGATTACCTAAAAGTCTTATCTTGGAAGTCTGTTATTAAAGTGATAACTGATCAAACATATACCATATTTACACATTTACGTATTTTTCAACAAAATAATTCCAATTAAATCTCAGAGAAAGTACATTAATAAAATCCCGTAGGTCTTACCCGTGAAGTCATTCCTTGAGATGGGATGGGCATAAATGGTTTATCAAGATAGATTAACCGTGTGAAGTTAAAGGATAGCAAGTAACGATTGAAATATTCGTATTAGATATAAAATCTTAAATCACCCACGGTGACCTGTGCGTTTAACAAATTGCTGCCGTGTACCGCGCAGCCACATGAGGGGCCATTTGTCAGCCACGACTATACACGGGCGCCTACTGAGCAATTAGATTTGTTAGCTTGTACCCGAGCAGTTTCATCACGCCCCCGCTCAACAACAGATGCTTGGACTAATAACCTCTCGAAGTTTCCCCTTCGTCCCCTCGCCCCGGCCCACCGCGCTCCTGAGCCACCCCAGCCTCCCCCAAGGAACCCAACTAAGATAGATTGCGCCACCATTCTTGCAATTTTCCTGTCGTATCTTGCCTCGTAAATTCCTGGTGATATATTGGTTCGGATCTCTCGCGATGCGACCAGGAGCATACTCGAAATATGATAAGAGTTATTTATTATTGTTCTTATTGGTTTTCTAGGGGGCGGTATGTAAAAGTATTCCGTTATGGGGTGCCATATTACTTATTGATCGTCGTCGAATACATCACATTCTGCTCTTGCTATAATACATTCATACGGAGAGCTTAAGCCGAGCTCGTAAATCACGTGATTCACCCTAAGGTATGTAAAAACAAACACTTGATTTATATGCACGCATGCGAAACGAAAGCGGATTAAACGTTATAACAAAATTGTACGGCAAACTGGGAATTTTCAGAATACCACAACTCTCCTAAAATTAAATAACGGAATCTTCATTAATTCTGCGCCAGATTAAAAACAGTCGAGGCCCTTTTATTGCAGCAGGCGCCACAATTTCCATATTCTAATAGCTATAAATCATCATTGCCATCTGATGGCATCGGTAATGAGAATATAAAACATTTAGTTTCGTTAGTTTTAAAGTTTATTATAACTGATAAGATCTAATGAAATTAAAATTATTTTTTGCCAAGAATTTTACCTACCATAATTTTCGTCCATTTAAATTTCATGGAGCTGGAATTGGAAATAATACAGACATATTCAATGTTAGCTCTATCAAGTTGTATTTATCTAAACTAATAATATGGTTATTATGTTTGCAAACGTCAATCCAAACAATATATCAGAGATTAGCACTATGATGTTCTCTTGTCAGTAGATATTTGTCGAAGGCATAAACAATCGGGAGGAAGCCGTTTCCTCGACGACGGAAGTCAGTCTAGTGTCGGTACCGGAACTGTTATTGCCGGAACGACTACTACATCCGCTGTAGACTTCAAGTCTACTGACGTTTAAACGCTGAATCTTGACTCTGTTAAGTATTGGAAAATTCACGCACAAAACGTTCCATGAGTCCCTTATCGATTTGAGCAGCAACTATTCTAAGCTTTGGTATCAATTTAATAATAATAATAGCATACTGACAAATTACACAGATTGAGCTAGCCCCAAAGTAACTTCGAGACTTGTGTTATGGGATACTAACTCAACGGTACTATATTTTATAATAGATACATATACAGATAAACATCCAAGACCCAGGCCAATCAGGAAAAGATCGTTTTCCATCATGACCTGGCCGGGGATCGAACCC
>DVXP01001746.1:0-14188 GCA_018235645.1 Junonia grisea | reverse complement strand
AACCCCCTGCGATGGCCGCCACAGCACGGAAAACGGAGAGGCTACGGGATCGCTTTCGCAGCACGTCCGCGGCCTCGCCCGTGCGTTGCTCCGCTCGTGGCTTGCGGAGCCCTTCTCAGGAGGGCGAAGAATGGTCTTGCCCTCCCCAAAAAGAACAGCTTACCCAATTTAGATTACAGATAAACATTCAAACATCGTATCGAGCAAACACAGAACACAACAAGAAATGGAAAAAGATTATCGTCTAACGGAGTAAACAAAACGGGGGTAAACAAGAGGCAATTTATTGGAAGGGGGCAAATATGTATGGCGGTAAATAAAAGATCTTTCATTGTAGATCATGTTTGAAGAACGTGGGTGTTTCATTTCACTCCGAACAAAAGGCTGAGCAACCGTATCGCTTCTTTTATTATCGATCTCCTTTTTGTTCCTAATAAGACAATGTCGTTTGATATATGAAACAAACAGAAAATAAAGGGCGAAATGAAATGGTAAACACAATATGTTCAATATTGGATACAGTATTGAACGTTTTTAGATTGAGTAGGTAGTACATATTTATTTGTTTGCCTTAATTGTTAAAAAGATTTTTGCATACTGCAAGCACATATTTAAATATATTTCGGGATTTTATTCGTATTTTTCAAAGCCTAATTTTACCGCAAAATGTTGAATCTATTGTGGTTATAGTTTAAATTGTATTTGTTAAACAACCATTCAAAGTTAATTTCATATTAAAAACAGAATATCGTGAAATGCAGTTATACATTTTACATATAGTTCAAGTAATTCATAATTAAAAATTCTCTTCTCTTACTATGCATAATTTTTAAATACGTAAAACTAACTATATTTGCGGTCCTGTGTAAAGCATACATTGCTGAATTTGAATAATGTGTAAAAAGGAGTTACGCAAAACTGTATGCAAAACACACAACGAAATATTTTAATAAAAATTTACATATAAAAAAATGTAAAACACTGTATTCCCTTCGTTAAAACCTCCCGGTTACAGTCCTTTTTGCTCTACCCTATGACCAATTCTGGGCCGAATTTTTGTGAGTATTTAACAAAAAAACATAAAAAAGGATAATAAAACCACTCTTTTATTTATGATAAAATTTATTATATTAATTTTAGGACGAAGTGCATTCCATAAGAAAGATTTAAAATTACACTATTAAGTTATGTAGTGTAAAATTATTAATAGTTCACAGCTCATTTACTTATTACATATAAATAACATTACTTCGAAGACCTGTTACGTACGTAAAACTTTTAATTATACAACATTCAATTAGTACAATATATAAAAATAAGGAGATTAAAACTCAAGAGCTTGTAGCTACTTAATACTGATAACTTCGAATTTCCGAAAGTGGTGTCCGTACCAAAAACATAAAAATGATGTATAATGGTACAGTATACAATAGTAATATTAACCAAAATATTATAAATCCGTAGTATAGTATAGTAGTAACACGACAGATATTCGTACACATCATATCTACAATATTATTTACTATATGCGAATGTAATATATTACAATGATTTAAAATATAATAATTATGTTAGGAACAAAAAGAGCACACAATTTTCACGAATTTCTTATTCCGCGTTTTGTCGTACCAACTATATTATCGAACTATGTTAGCGATATTTTATTGGAACAAACCTTGTTATTTAATGATCGGAGTTTATACATAAGCTTCTATTTTTTCAAATAAATTTTAATGTATCTGAATGTGAAATAAAATTCAACATCCTGGCCAAACCTAGTGACATTTCTGCACGTCTAATGACGCAGGGTGTCGCTAAGACTAATTAAAATAAACTAAGTAAAAGCTTTATCAAAATGGCAATAACGATCCAATATGTTTCGACCAATGTTTTCTTCTCCATCTTATGTGATAAAAAATTATGGTATCGTAATATGAAATAAAGGTGCTTATTGAATACGACTTAATATATCAAAATAATGAATTTATTACACTCAAATGTTCAATCTATTAATGAAATGTTAATTAACAGTTAAATTAATTAACACCTAAAGAGATTAGTCTGAAATGTATTAAAATTATAATCATGCGACAAATTAAATTTAAGGTGATAAATTTAAGGACACAATAAGTATAATAATATTAATTAAACTTTCCATCCAATTATTATAAAGATACAAAAGTAACTAAAGTCGTAGAAATATACCTACAAAAACAAAAAGCGACCTAGTCAGTTTTATATTTTAATTAACTCCCAAAGCGCTGGATTGTTTTGAATACAAAGTAAACAAATCGTTTACATCAAAGATTTTACATCAATATTAGCTTTGAAAATGAATTGAAATTAGGGTTGCCAGATGGCTGGGAAATCCGGGATTGTCCCGCAATTTCCCGTCCCGTCCCGTTTTCAGTAATGAAGCCTCGTTGTTCAGCAATCCGAAAATCTTGACGGATAGCCTTTTTTTAGCTGAAATAGCATTTCTAAGATAGGATAAAGAGAGTATCGACCTTTTATAGCTGAAACGGCACTTCTATGATAGGATAAAAGGTTTTCGACGTTTTTTTTAGCTGAAATGGCATTTCTATTCGGGTTCCGTGGCTATAAATCCGCCACTGGTTGTTCTCTAGAATTGTCCCGAATTTTATAGGTTTCTATCTGGCAACCCTAATTGAAATAGATTCGTTGATCAAATTTCAATTTGTGCGGATTAATAGAAACTCGGTTTTCGAATATTTCCCTTCATAAATTATTCAATTCATAAAAGAAATGGCAATTCGATAGATCGAAAGATCCCTTTAATTAAATTAGAGTCTATTATATTTAACTTAGTTCGTAATTGCTAAATGATTTCGTAGTTTTATTTCATTACTTTATCATAGGAAACGCAATTCAATTTTATTTTTACTAAAAATTAGGATAAATTTTTTTGCAATAAATAAAAGCTATGTACATTCAAAATTAAAATAATATTTAATAAATTAATTAAGGCATACCCTTACTTATAATAAACGCTACAATTTTCTTTGACCTAATTTTCAACTTCATAAAATTACAAAGGAACATCTGTTTATCACTAAGAAATTATCACAATTTGAATAAACACGAAATTATAATGGACTAACATACCTTCATATTTAAAAGAAAGTAATGACGATAGATTTTTAAGTACTCATCTCTGTTCGCTAGTCGTGACCCGTTCCATAAAGGAGATTACCACTAACATCTTATTATAAGCTCTATTATAGTTATATTATGTAAGGTAAAAAGATATACTGACATTCACACATTTATTTATGATTAGTTTATTATTACGGCATTGATATCAAAACGACAGTCTTGATGTTTGACCCTTTACTCGGTTCTGTTGTGATCCGTTCCGTGTAACCAATTATCACTTTGAAACAACGTTGCCAGGCGTTTTGATTTTGGCGGGTCCTCCCGATATATAAGTTAAAATTAAATATCCCACGCAGGACAAGTTAAGTCCCGCTTTTAGAAAATTCAATAAGTAGATACATCAGCGAGGGTGTTATAAAAATCAACATAACGTCTGAAATAAAAAATCTAAAAACGTCGTCATCGAATACTATGAACGATGCTGATTAAATACGTTATTATACTGTATCCTGCGCTCTTCGAAAGAATCTCGCTTTATTCACTCAAAAAATTGCAAAATCCCGACTTTGCAAGAATCTGTCAACGCTGCGTACAAATTATCACAATTTAAGCAAATATAATTAAAATCTAACATCCATACATAACTTTACATTTAGGTATATTTTGGTACTTTTGTTTGAGGTTGGATATGATGTTCTGGTATCGTCGGTGGTTGATCCTTTCCGCCCTGTTGTCCCTTGACCCGTTCCGTGAGGCCGCGGCGTGGCAGAGAAATGCGCCATCTAGTACCACCATCCGATATTCTTGGAGGCACATTTCTAGCATCTATTGAAAACAAAAAATAAATAAATAATGTTATTATTATGATTTACTTAAAATACCTTCAGAAGTATTATTCCTAAATAAGGTACACAAATTTATGTTGTACCACGACCCGTTGCGAGAGGCCGCGGCGTAACAGAGAAATATCCCGTCTAGTACCACCATTCGGCACTTCTGAAGGCTCTAGCATTTATTGATAACAAAAAAGTCAATAAAAATGTAATAATATTTTTTTTCAATCTTAAGAAGTATTATTTCCATTTAAGATACGCAAATGAAATTTACGAAATACATTTTATTTAAGTAAGTAACACACCTATTTAAAAGCATCATATGTAGGTAATAAATTATACAAAAGTTATACATTCTATTGTACTAGATTATCAATTATTTATTATAGAGTTCCTATTCACTATTGTTTTAGCTTCTCTCTCAATCTATGGTAACTATTATAATTAAGCTATTCTATGTATTTACTGAAAATCTAATGAATAAATTAATTAATTAATATTCCTAAAACATTAATTGAGATTCGTATTTTCAATTCAATTTGCTGATTCAATTGTTGATGTATTTAATGAATAATAATATAATTTAATCAAAGTACACAATAGACGCGTTTAATTATAATAATGTTAGCAGCAACACTAACGGACGGGACGGCCATTTTCGAGACCACTTTGCTGTTACACCTCGAACTAAGCGGAAGCTCTGCTTGATTGTTATTTTGCTAAATTCATTACTTTTGTTACTAAAATTAATTGAGAACGTATTTTAAGTGTCATTCTGTTAAATCTTTAATTAAATAATTGTTTAATTGTTCGTAATCTTTATTTTTAAAATCTACCTACTTCTGATTTCTTACAATAAATATATTTTTTATAAAACAATACAAAAGTAACATTAATATAATAAACTCGACTATAAGGTTTATAAAATAAAAATATAAAAAGGTGATAAGTACCATTGGACGTAGCATACCTATTCATATAAATACAGACGAAATTTAAAAATATACCTTCCCATTTCAATATGCTAAGTATAACAAAAATAGTATCTTAAATATCAAACATAATTTAAATAACTTATTCTACATGATTAAAATTGTTGTAATTGCTTTCAACAATGTTGTATCAAAGTTGTCTTGACTTAACTCGGGACCAACAATTTGTATTCAACAATGTCCCACCACAGTTTCACCGCACCGATATTATGCATATCAAACTTTGTGGACTTTGGTTGTAAACCACATTTATTCTCTGCATTTCATTTAACTACATTACACTTAGTATGTATCATTCTTTGATGGACAAAATTGTAATAAACAGAAAGGTCTGTTTACGCTTTAACATTATTGTTTACCAATTTGTCCAAATGAGAGTTCTTATGACTGTACTACTCACAACTAAAAGACACAAAATAAAGAATTTACTGATGGTACTACAAGAAGACAACATAATTATTTCATTAATTTCTAAGGTTCACTAATGGCCACTAATGTATTTACTCATATTCATTTCTTTTCTCAGAGCCTTTTTAAGTATCTTATTTTGTATATATCTAACATAGACGATAATAAAATAAGTTCTCCTACATAATAATAAGGGCAAAAGTAATATATTATGACATTAATATCATGCACTTATCCAATAAAGCACTAGAACGAGTACCTCCTGAGTACGAGTACCTGACAGGCCTGCATAGAGCCTTACTTCTGAGCCGACTCAGGGGTAATTAAGCAAAGTTAGTTACGTCAACGTACCCTTTGTCTTGAGCTTACACGAACTATATCTACCTGATTTGCATGATATTAAAATCGTTAGTCTTCGTATGGCGGAAAGTAATTTTCGATATTACTAAACGTTAGTTAAGTAACGCTAAAACAAAATTTCTATATCTATCTAGTGTTTTCGTATTATGATTTTAAGACAAACTTACTCCTTTGTTACTTGAACTTCGTAAATATACGTCTTTATTCAAATAATATAATAACGACAATAGGTATACAAAAGCAACAAATATAGGTACTCGTATTATACAGTAACATCAATTAATGTTTGCGGAACCAATTATATTATTGACCGTTTACTAATAATTTGCATGTATTAGCTTATGTCAATACAAATGTTCCGAACGTCCTATCCTAATAATGAACTATGAATATGTATGTATAGACATATCTAACGAATAAACTCAAACTACCTATTTCAAAAATTCTTTCACTTTGAATACTTACATAATCCCAGATAAACAAAAGCTATATTTTAGGTACGTATACGTATTTATAACCTTAGTTTAGTCCGTCCGAAGCCAGATCAGACTACTCGTATACACAAAAAAATTGGTTGTCTGTAAAGTCGGTTTACGAACGGTAGTTTAATGTGACAACATTTAACATAACAGTAGTATTATACACAGAAAACTGAGCCGATCGTTCAAACCGATCATGCCTCTCTCTCGTTTGCTCGTTCTTACTTGCGGAACGGGAAAATGACGTCAACTTTTTCGCGCATGCAGCCCGTAGTACATCAAAAATTCCATAGAACTATTTACCTGTGTCATCTTATCCTGACGTCCTTCCCAGGAGAGCAGTTCGCTGTACCACGGCTCATTCCGAGTGCCGAAATAGAGAGGTTCCCAACGGTGGTAGGGGTACTCCCGCCGGGCGATCAACATCGGCTGAAAGGGACCTTTGTTAGGGTTGTAGTGACGTAACACTTTTTAAGGCCGACTTTTTGCTACTTAAAATTCAAAAAATAAGTTCAAAAACTCAAACCAACTGAGTCATCGCTCAAAAGTATGGCACAAAGAAATATTAGTGCTGTAGTCATGCATTTTGCTACTAATACATTCTAGGGAAAAGATACATATGACTGCATACGGAAAGAGAATTTATATGCGGATATATCATAGATTGAATTTTGAAAAGAAACAAGATGGTCTTATCGCAAAAGCAAAACGTGAAGCGAATGATAAATAATATAAGCAAAATACTAAACAGGTGAATTCACGGGACCGAACTAGAACAATGTACTAAAATTACAACATAAAGTTTTATAGAAATGTTCCACCATAATCGTAAAACTTCATTGGAACGCAAAGGTAGAAATTAAATTTATTAGGGAAAAGCTTAGGGAAGTCCATTTTATTTTATCTCCTACGAAAATAACCAGGACACTAAACAAATTAAATAAATCCGGGTATTACGTCTTTAATCAGTCTTTGATTATTATATTCAGTTTCTTTTATCTTGCCATTAATTCTAATTCAAACGATTTTATTTGAAAGAAGATAAGACAATCAGTAAAATATTGTTGAAAGATAAGCATTGAAACGCTTTTTAAACCATTTTAATTGCTATTTTTAAAACCAACATAGGTAATATCACCTCCGCCACAACTAATAATAAATAAAACTATAACGATTCCACATAACAGTTTTACTTTTGTGTTACAAAATGTAAATTTACTTTAGCATTCAAGGTAAGAGCACCTTATTTCGAAATATTCGTAAAAACGGCTTAATAAAAATTCATAACGTTTTTATTTTAAAATGACTAAGAAATAAATAAACCCTTTCTACAATAAAATTAACTTATAAATATCAATAGATTAAGCCCCTTTTCCGAATACCTCCTAATAATATGTTTAACTAGAGAAAAACACTTAAAATACTAATAGTATATAAAATTATAACTAAAACCATTATAAATAAACACATACCTCAATGACATTCGGTGCTGGTCGTATCAACCAGGACTGCAGGCCGGGAAACCTCTGACAATGGGCACATACCTTCTGGTGGAAATACTTCGCGCGGTTCTCGTTTATCAAACGAACTAACCTGTTTGAAATTATTTAATTTTAAAAACTTAAAACCATTATGCATTTTAATCTATTTATTCAGGGAAAGAAAAGAAACTAAAAATCTCTAAATTCCTATAACAATGTCTCATGGAAATTCTATACTAAATTAATATCGAAAAATATGCTCAAAATTATATTCAATATTCTCTCCAAGGAAATGATATTATTTATCTCTTACTTGTATAAGCCTCCCCTAAGCATCTTTTGGTCGTAAAATTCTATGGCATTTATTAGTGCCATATTTTATAGGTGGCTTAAAAATTTTATAACTTTGAAGAAATTTACGAGATCAATTCATATCTTACAAAATAATAATAAAGATAAAGTATAGTCTGTAATAGGTACCAATTTTTATTACTAAATGGCCCTTTTGATAAATAAATAATTGATTTAAAAATTATTCAAACTGGTGAAGTAAAATCAGAGACTTGTTTGCCATTGCAATATAAATATTTAAGACAAAAATGTGTTTGAGTATTTAATGCATATTGTCTTATTTTATAGAACCAATTATATTTTATAAACCAATTATTTTAATTTTTATAACGAGAAAACGTTATAAAAATGTCAAGAGCTGCAGTGAAATATGAAACACAAAGAAAATGAACGACGTTGTCCTCTTCTCTAACACAAACGTTCCATTGTTATGTACAAAGAGTAAATTGAATGGTGTTTGCAGGTGCTAGACATTATATCCTAGACAAAGTTCATTTATCAACTTACGTCTCTTTGTCGCGAGGTATCTCAACGCCCCTCTCCACTTCAAATAGGGGCACAACAAAGACCGTCTTAGAGAATATACGTCCCTCGTCTCGTTTCTTATCGCCCATAAGTTTCCTAACCATTGCCAGGAATTTCGGAGCTAATCCGTCGCTCGGTACCAACTCTATGTCAGAAACTATGAAATAGTTCGTTCTTGACGCGTTCCTCGCTATATTCCTGCCCACATTTATAGGATAATCTAGACTGTTTTCTCGCCTGAATGTTGGTATATCAAAAAGGTCTAATCCAGCGCAATCGTTAAATATTAGTTGTGGAACAAACAACACTCTTCTGGGCATCTTAGCCATCATTCTTTCCACCTTCTTCTTTCTAACCCACTGAACATACTCTGCTCTCGTTTGATTGTTTAATTTTCTATATCTTTCCATTTTCTCCTTCAATAAATCATCCAATGAAACATTCGCAGTTGTTGTTGGTATATCTGTAGTTACATCTAAGGGCTCTGGAATTCTCATTTTTGGTGGAAATCGTTTTGGGTAAAAAAGATGTAGTGAGACTTTGGACATGGCAGAGTAGCAGCTGCACAACTGACTCATAACTTGCATTGTAATATCCATGTCGAAATTTGGTACAAATACCGCCAGGCTGATAGGGCCATCCCAGTACCTAGCTATTTCAGCAATATGGTATAGAAATTCTGGAGTAGCTTGAGTAGCGTACGTTAGGGCATTATACCTTGAATTATTCGCATATGCAGTTCCTTGGATAGCATTATAAATAACCCTGTAAGAACTGGCATTACCTCCTTCAGGGGGAGGGAGCTGCTGAATGTTCCTCCATTCCAATAATTTTGGTAGGCCATAATTAAACTGACAATAGCTAGTATTTTCGCTTGGCTGTTTACCTCTCAAAAAGGTACCTGGAATATAATCGAAGTCGCCGATTTTCGGCGAAAAATTTGGCATTTCTTGATGTTTGTATGCATAGAGCTGCAATATTACAGTCACAATTACTATAAATAAAGCTATTAGGAGAATAGTTGAATGTTTCCTCGTGAGCCGGTATGAGTAAGCCCCACATATTCTCAAGCATGTCGACATTTTCAATTATCATATCCTTGATTGGAACCAATTATTCACACACTTCTGTCACTTATTAATGAAACATGTTCAAAATCACTAATATTTTAAAATTTAACATATATATTATATATTCAGCTTTTATAAATGCATTTAAGGGAAAAGATTTCATTATTGTTATTTTGAATGCACAGAATTATGCTAGTTCGCAATTATCAAAACACATCAAAATGTACCATCACAAACGACAGAACAACATATCTCGTGTTTTCCATACCCAAAATAATCCTCACTAAAATCAAATCACTCAGAACTTTTGGTTTTATTATTAGGGACACTGGTGTTTCATATATTTCAAATAATCACGAAAATTCAGGACCAAATTTATTTTTCAAAGAAACATCAGTTTGACAAATGCGCGCGTCGCGGCGCAGACCGGATGCGCAGAGTGCCTTTCAAAAATCAATAATTTCTGCTTCATCCGTTATTTACTGTCATTGATGTTTTATTTTTTTATTATTATATAGTAAAATAAATAATAATAATAATATAAGGAAAGCTGGAGATGTCTATTTATTTAATATCTAAGCCAAATGTAATGAAACTTTACGATCAAGAGTAAAATCTATATAACTATAATATATTTCATCAAATTAAGTATGTACGATGAGAAAAAATTCAGCAATAGAACAATATACTCAGGCAAAAAAAAAACAAAACAACATAGACAAAACCGTGAAATAAATAGTCAAATATAAGTAAATTAAAGCTTACCAATTCATTATTCAGATTAAGTCCTTCATTTTCATTAAACTCGTTTATCATCAGATAATCCTTTAAGGAACAGAAACAAAAGAAGGACTTTATCAATTATGGAAGAGGGATAAAAGAAAGACTTCAAATTAACAGATTAAAAATAAATTAATCATTTATTGGTTTTAACTTTATTTCCGGAACAAAAAAAAAACAATATACTTTAAATAATTAGTTGTATTGCGTTTGTTGGCAATTAGTTGGCTTGTTCGAGTATCTTTAAAGGGCATTTAGCTGTAACGGAAAGTAATCGAAGAGCACCGCGCCTGAGTGACAGACCACACGAACTCAATTTAAACTTTGTTTTCTTTTCCTGTTTCTGAGAACGCTTAATGTGGATATACCTTAAATTTTAATAAAGAGAAACCATGAAATTAATTAATTATTTAATTATTATAAATAAAATTATCATTGTCTATATTTTTAAACAAATTATCATGCTTAAGATTAGTACAATATTTATCAAAGGTCAAAACAGAAACATTTCAACCACTAGGATTTATTCATGAAAAATTTTGAGGTAATTTTCATACCTTATAAGTATATTATTTTCATACAAATATATTAATACATATACAAAATATACTTTAACGAGTACTATAAAAGTTTACAAAGAAAAGTCAATGTACCTACGTATCAACACCCACTCAAAAACTGTCAAAAATTGAGAAACCTACTACAAATATACAAGTATTACGTATTTATGTGTATGTAGAAGAAAATTTACAACGAAAAAAAATTCAGTTATGCTCTGGCTCAGTCATAAACTTTAATTATTATATCCTATTTATTTCTATCTCTAACTTATAGGTATATAAGATTAACTTAATAATTCACTTCTTATTACATTTTGTCTTGTGATTTGCGTGTTAAATAAATCTACAATAGTTTTTTAATTGACACAGAATTTTTAAACACGAAAATAACATCAACAAGAATGACTTTTTACTCCTCTACGTCCAGAAGGTACATAAAACAAACAATTTCCTTCATTTATTATAGAAAGGTTCACACTTCTCCTCTCTCCAGGTTGTTGTTAGCCGCAGAACATTAAACGTCACGACGGAACTCATTGAAAAGCGACACGCCGTTTACGTTTCAACTTCATCGCCACCGACATTGACGCGAAAACGAAATAATACTTTTCAACTGAAAAATAATAAAACAGGTGCTATTTTCTCACGCTTATGTTGTTTTAAATGGAGAACTGTTTTTAAAGTTGTTAGTCTCAATATAAAAGAAGAAATATGGATACTTCAGGCTTTTTAGGAACGTTATATAACATATCAGAAAAATCTTTAAAACCTTTTAATGACGTCTTACTGTATTGAATTTTGTTACTGTAGTCAGATCTTGTTGTCGTGTCAATTCCATTTTATATTTTACATTTATTTACTGTTGTCTATTTTTTATCCTCATAAAAAATGCTTTATGAATTCAATCTCAATTTGACGCTAATCATTCGTTGATCAATACTTTGACAGGGTTTAAATTTTCACAAATAAATTCACTTAATAAAAAACCTCTAGGTAGTGTTGCTTTCAAAGTAAGTGAAGTTCGAATTAAACTCCACTTTCATCTTAAAAATTCATTTGACGTTTCGAACATAAAAATTGGCAAGCTCACATAGGTAGTTCGAAATAAAAATGTAAAAGCTTCGGTGCTTTTGCAAAATCTGGTAATCTTAACCCCATTTCCCTAAAAGTTTGGTGCTTTGATGTTCCGCTTCCGGTACACTCGACTCAACACAGGAAGTCGATAGTTTTAAGTTTTCAGCACGCTATCGCTTTATTCACTGAAAGCTTTAAAGAACAGTCTTACTTCAGATTTACGATAGAAAACGTAAAATTATGGAAAAATCGATGAGCAATAAATTTAAAACGAACTTCGAGTTTGTTAAGCCGTTATATAAAAAAGCAAAAGTTAATGACCGTGGTAATGCAGTAAAGAGTTCGGCTCCCGTCAATTTTGATAGGAACGTAAAACGATTTGGCGACGACTTTAACGTCAAAACTGTTGTTACTAAAAGTGGTGCTAACGTTATAAACATAAAACGTAATATCAGCAAGGAATACAAAGTTTTATTACCCGGTGCTTGTGATAGTGAAGTTAATGCTGAAGACTTAAAACATTTTAAAGATTTTGAAAAAACTCTTAGTAAACAATTCAATAATCGTGATAAGTGTATAAGTGATATTAAAATGATAAACGATAATGAAACTAGTGGTAGTAATATTGATTTTACAATCAAAGTTGAAAGGAGTAAAGTATCAGGAACAGATCTGAATCGAACTATAATAAACCATAAGGTAGTAGAAAAAAGTATATGAAGAATAAAAAAATCCTATAAAATATATTTCCTGTGATAAAATTATAACTGATATATTTTTAGATGCCCGAAACGTGGTTGAGAGTGTATCCTGATACAAAAGTGCCTGGAGAGAATTTATACTCGATTATTTTAAGATGTTTCCTGTGCCAACTAGGACTAGCCACATTTTTGATACTCTGGACTATTGTCGCAGTTTTCGTTATACATTCTTATGAAGGTATTCACGTACTTATATTTCAAAATATACTTTATTCCGAATTGAAATCTAGCAATCAATCTTAATGACATCTTCAATCAACGTTGAATTGCATTGAATGACGTCCCTATGGTCAAAAAAATATTAGGCATACACGCGGCTTGTTGCTGGAACTTGACCTGTACACTGCCGTGCGCTTAGATGTTATTAGCTATGGCCACTTTGTATATAGTATTTCAGAGTGTTATAACAAACCAAAATACATGAAAGAGACTAAACCATTTGATGGATGGTCTAATCATCTTAAAGACATTTACCGTACGTATAAACAATATAAATTTCTATCGCAAAACGTCAAATTCGAGTAATACGTGCGCGTATTTGAGCGAATGAAAACGAGCAAACGAGCGAGCAAACACTTATGTACGCCGAAAATATTCTGAATACAAACTAAATCATCAAATTCATCTATTGCTACATTATTTTGTCTAGATCCGTAGTACAAAAATATGTTTCAATTTTTCGAAATCTAACTGGTAGCCAACATCGGTTGGAATTGTGGGTTTTTAAGTCAAATGGACCAATTTTACTTTCGTAATAGCTAAAAGAGATATAAGAAATTAGGCCCAGAGGCTCGTGGCGTTTTTGGTAAAGATAAGCCTATTATAGTCTAATGTTTATGTGCAAGGGTGACCGCTTGATAAGTTAAATGTCCATTTCCTCGTCTGCTTTTTAACTGCGATAATGAAAACCTCTGAATATGACATTCCAATTGAAAGACCTTTTTATTTTTATGTTGTTTTGAATTTTAAATAAAGATGTATTTAATTTTAGGACCGCAAGAAACGAAAGTGTCTGCACTGTTTGAAAAAGAACAAAATCAACTAGTTATTGATCTGGCAACGGAACTGAGACAGGTATTCCTTCTTCAGTTTTTAATATATTTTTCTCGGTTACTTTAGTGTGCTTATTTTAAAGCCTAGATATTGACAAGTTACTGAATTTTATACAAAGCGGTTGCCATTTAACGGTCTTTATCCCCGAGGGGCTAAAGACATTATCTTTACAAGAACAAAGTGATTATCAGGTAATTACGTCAACAACCGACCCTTTATATACAGAGTGTCCCAGAAAGTGTGGATCAAATCGAACAGGGGTGAAGCGGAGGTCATTTGCCATCTTCTGACCCCAAAAGTTGTAATCCGATTTTTTGTAGTTTAAAAGTTATATCGATTTTAGT
>DVXP01001745.1:0-14193 GCA_018235645.1 Junonia grisea | reverse complement strand
AAACCATGCATGTCATATACAAAATCTTTGGTGACAAAGTAAATATTCGGATAGAACATGTCAAAATCTCAAAATTTTAAAATTCACGAACACATTCTAAGTGATTTATATGAAATTGTACTAAATAACTGTACTATAAAGTGTAGTATTTTATTTGTGACACCCCCAAAACGAGTGACCCTCTCCAAAATCTCAAGCTGCGACCGCGCCTGGTTATTACTATCGCAAAGTTTGAATAATTGCTAGAAATTGATTAAATAAAAAAATAGGAACGACAAGTTTCTTGGAACGGCAGAGCTAGACCATGGATTTAATCCCTTTGGGCTTTCACGTCTAAGGCGTACTAGGATAAAAAAATACCATTTAATCAGAAAAATGAACGAATTATTTGAAATAATGAAAGAGAAGATGGAGTACTACAATAAAAGTCGGCGCAGGAGCTGGTAGTGCATCAGAAATTAAAGTAGTCCTTTTCAGCCTTAAAGACCCTAAATGTTTACTAAAGTAATTGTTGTTTCATCGCCTTTTAAGTGACATGCCACTAACCTTTATCTAACATTTAATTTACTTTAATACTAATATTGATCGTAATTATTGCAAATTGAGTTAATGAACAAAATGTTTTTAATTAATTACTTATACCATTTTAAAGAGCATAAATCAGAAAAGTTTTTAAAAATATCTGAACGAATTGAACTGTTTTATTTTTAATAAAAAATGCCTTTGAAATTCTTATCAACTTTGTCACTAATCCTTTTGGCTACATTCAAAGCAATTTTATTAATATTTCTTAATTTATTTATCAATGAATAGGTGGTCTGGAAAACTTACTTATCAGAGTAACGAATCATAAAAAAAAGAAAAAAAAAATCAGCATTCATTTTTGTATTATTAAAAATGGAGTTTTCCAAAAGAGTAGAACAGCGTGTATTTTCTCGAAAACTGTAAAACTTGGTACTAAGGTAAATAACGTTAAATAGACTCTAAATTACCTCTTCTATCACGTCCTTAAAAGTTTGCATCGATCCGCCTGGCACCCTGTATAATAGTTAGCTAAGAATAACCTGAATTTTAACTGAAAACTTATTTTCATTCAATTAAAATTAGCTTATTGTGTTCCAATTAGTACACTCATAGTGTCTTATTGGTATTAAAACTGGTATTGGGTTGAAGTACGTTTTAATATTGCGTAGAATCAAACAAGATTTAGTAAATCTTATTTGATTTTTAGCAATTTATTTCAAAATTTTAGTGTCAATATAGATTAAAGTATTAGTCACAATTGTGTTTATAACGCTTGAAGCTTATTTAGAAATCAACTTTTTATTAGGCATAATGATTAAGGCCTTTATCATCTTCAAAAGAATTAAAGAAGACGAAGGAAAATTGGCGGAAAATTATTATTAATCACGCGCCATTCATCAATAATTTTCAGTGAGGCTAGACTTGTTTTACAGTTGTAACTAACTAAATAATAATAATGACCTAGTTTTTCAAGGTTGGTATCATGTACTACAATTAATATAATCATTCAGCATTCACTCAAAAGTAACGATAGTTGCTATATAAAATTAGAACCTTTAGGTAGTATTCTATATTTTATTAAATAAACAATTTTGTTCTTTTTTTTATTTTGTATTCAGTTTGGCTGTATATTATTTATAGTAAATAAAACTATATTCAAAGTTATTTTTGCTAAAACTAAATGAAGAAAAATAACATAAATTAAATGAAAGATAATAAATATATTTTATTCATAATTGATGAAATTAGCTTCTTTGTACATTTCAACATTTAGGGCTCATAATCAACATTTAATTTATAATATTGAAAAAATTAAGTTATATTTAATAACTTAATTTTTTGCCAGACGCTCTCCTAACGCTTCAAGTTACTTCAAATATTCTTGAAACAAATTCATATATATAATAGGTTGTCACATAAGTTCGTTCGTATTTTGGCGCGCGGATATTGACGCCTATTTGAGAGGAAATATTAAAGCGTAAAGTAAAGATTTTCGTTACGTAAGTTGTAGTGCACACTAGTGGCTAGATTTTTGTGTAAAATATATGTTATTGTTCTATTAAATGTATGACATAGTGTATAGTAAAGTGGTAAAGCAAATATAGCATTTTCGCCATATTATGTTCTATTATTTTTAAAAACGTAAAAACGCAACCCATGCCGTTAGAAACATATGCAGTGTCTATAGGTCATCTGCAGTTACCGATCACATCATACAAAAGTGGTACGCCAGGTTCAGAAACGAAAAATTCGGCCTTTCAGTTGGCGAGCGCTCCGGGTGGCCTGTAACAACTGATATGGCCACAATATTGTCTGTAGTGGATGAAAATCCACATTTTACACTACATGAGAATGTGAATGTGTTGTATAGTACCGTTAAAAGACACCTCCCTGCTGAAGTCTACGTCAATCGTGCTGATGTTTGGATTTCGCATGATTCGAATGAGCGCCAGCTGATGCAACGTATGCTTGTTTGTGATCAGCTCAATAAAAAAAAAAACAAGAAGAACCATTTCTTCAGAATATGATTACTGGCGATAAAAAATGGATACTATAGAATAATTTTGTGCGTCGTGGACCTTGGTTGAATAAAGATAATGCTCCTCAGACATCGCCAAAGATTAGTCTTCACTTAAAGAAAGTGATCTTGTGTATTTGATGGGATATATGGAGCGGAGTCTTCTATGAATCATCATGAGTACAATCATTATATCAACTTCGTGAAATAATGTGATCAAAGTGACAGTTTGAAGACCGATCTTGAACAAAAACGGCCTTCATTGTATATATAATATGTTTTCACCATTACAATGCGCGTCCACACACATCTGTAACCATGGCATAGAAAAAAATATTGTAATATACATTCTATTCAGTTAGCGTAGAAGTATTTATAATTATTACATTTAGAGGCAATCTACATCAGGAGTCAGTCGGGTGAAAAGTGGACTGTAGTAAATGGTAACTGATAGCAAGAAGTGAGTTAAAGTACAGTACAGTACAGATAGTGTCGGTAGTATGGTAAATCTTTTATGGAATATTGTTTTGGCGCTTAGGGAAAACTTCATTGTCCACAACTAATAACAGCGAATGTGATGGTTATTATACTCGTGTTAAGATTAGCCATATAATTTACTTCAGGGTCAACATTATATAAAATAAGTATTAGCTGCTCCCTATGACTTCAACCGTGTTTTTAATGATTTAATGTATTTCCGGCGTAGTTAAGCTATCACCATTTTTAAATTTTAACCAAATTGATTAAGCTGTTTGGCCGTGAAAAAGCCATACGCATCCAAACTTTCACCTTTATTTTAATAGGAAGAAAATCTAAAGTAAGATAAGAGCAGACGAGATTAATAACTTATTTTTACAAGATTACCCATTAAAATTAAAGGTTTTTCATACAAACAGTATAAGGATGTTCTCTTTTTAGAGTGCAGCGTGTGCGCAGCGGCGGCTGCAGCTGCTGCTGCTGCTGCTGCAGCGTCGTGGAGCTCGTCACAGGAACCAGAATTAGAAAAGAGTTCTCCTCCACTTTTAACAAATGGAACAATAAATGGAGAAACGCCACGGTACAATAAGAATGGTATGTTTTACAATATGAATAAGTATTTTTTATTTACAATTTTAATTGATCTATATTTCTAGTTACTAAAATTAAAATCAACAACCATATTTGTTGAAAATTGAAATATTTGTATATGAATATGAATTAATTCTTTACATTTATGCGCATTCAGGCCGCTAATATATTTTGTTTGGTATAGAAATAAAAATATCTTATTACCTAACCTAATAAGTCTTGGTCTCAGAACTATTACCTCAATTCCATTAAGCTTGCGCCTCATGTTTAATGTACAAGTTAAAGTTGAAAGCAATGTAGACATTATTGTCTGAAGATAGTAAACAACCCGTATTATTACATAATGTTTATGTTTAATTTTTATTATTAGCCAAAACGGATATCGAAAAAAAAGTTTCGACTGCAGTCTTATTTTCGCCCCAAAAAGGAATAAAAAAAAAGAAAATTATGACTGTAACAGTAAAATACACATATATTGTATTTGCACGATGCTTTTAATTTTGCTCGTCTTATTTATTCAATAGAGTGTATAGAGTAAAAAAATTAACTTTTATCGCAGAAAAGAAAAATAACATAATGTGGTTCATACGACCCTGTCTGCGAGATTTTCTAGATTGATATACGAGCTCAAATGGGACAGGAGAATTGGAAAATTACAAACAAATCAACTTATAGATTTTACTGCTCCGGATTAATTTCATCATTTTTGTTTATATATTTATTGTGTTGATTTTAATGTGTTTACGAGTAGGTATAGATATATATAAAATAATTAGTTATAGAATTTATGCATTTATTCCAAGTCTCATATTTACTCTTCGCAGTCATATCACTTTCATTATTTTAAGTTAGACCTCTATTCTTTTTGATTTCGCCATGATAATCTATTATCTAATGTAGTGATTCAGTACACGTCCCTTCTAACACAAAAACAAATATACTTACGACAAATTTAGCCATTGTTTTAGGTATATTGTACATATTAGTATGAAAATATAAAATATATGTACCAAATAGGTAAATAAATACAATTTGACAAGCTGTTATGATCAGCTTGCAGTTGGAACAAATTCTTTAATTTTTATGACAATTTGTGAGTTTCAATATACTAAAAACTAAATTAATTTAATTATTATTTATCTCCACTATTTAAATATGTGCGATTACATTTATATATTGAAGCTAACATTATATACATATGTACATACAGCCGATAGCTACGCCAAAATAAACCTACGTTTACTTTGCAAAGCATCGAGAAGTGTAATGATAGTTTCTGATTAAATTATTGATTTTTTAACAAGTATATAACAATCCACCTCGTTTTATTAAAGTAGCACCACCCATTTTTCGATTAGGGTGCCACCCTATCTTATTGGAATGAAGGGTGAATATATTATTAGGTTTCTTTAACAGACTCTACTCGTGAAGAAATTTGCTATTCCTGCCCATAGATGGCTCTAGTTGCATTGACTGTGCTGCCATCTCTACAATAATTTAAATAGCTTTGTAAGGAATAACTAGCATGTGAAATATTTAAAGTAATAAAGATGTCGCTTTTAGAAAAGTTACGCATATTTGTATAAAATCTCAAAAAAGAAAATTCGTTAGAGAAAATAAAAGATTGGAAATAAATTATGTTAGTATTTTAAAATTGATAAATAAATAAATATAATTGAAGTTATTATAGTAGTATAAAGTAAATAGTCTTTACTAATGCTGCTATTAACTTTAAAATTTGCTTGTTATCTCTTATACTCGTAGAGTAGTAGTCAAAATTGAACTTTTTGATAATAATTCTTACACCAAGTTTAGTTTGCTCAAGTTGATCGTGGAGTCTCAGTGAGTCAACCCGGTAATAACATTTCTTAGTAATAATGACTCATTATTTTTATTCGGGTTATGACAAATATTACTTATTGAGATTTTCAAGGAAAAAATGTATACTTATCACGAAATAAATATCAGTTATTCCAAAAAATATTTAAGTAGGTTCTCAAAATTAGAAATATAAAGTTTTACATTCATATGCTATACAGTTAGGTATATACCTACGAATAAAAGTAGCCTGAAAAGTCGAATTTAATTTAAAATACAATCGTTTACAAATGTCAAGGAAAATTGAATAAATAATTTCAAATTATACTCAAAACACAATATGCATATTAAAAAATAATATCGCTAACTAGCAAGTAAGTTAACAGGGGTAAAAAGTACAGAGAAAGTAAAAGCGACAATCAGTTGGGTTTTATTATTTCTAAAACTTGTCTTTCTTGTGTATGTTCTATTGTCGTACAATTTTGGTGCATAATCATGGATAAAATCGTCTACAATGGGTAGAATGAGCGAGTTCGTAAAATTTGACAAGTCAGTGAAGGGGACTTCCTCGACCGATTAGGGTAGAGGAAACCTCCCGTTTCAAATTCCTTTTTAGTTTGCATATGTTCTGTGCCGCATTTGACATTCCTGTTCTAATCTATTTATATATAAAAGATGTGTACCGTGATATGAATACACATCGCGGTAAATCTTGAACCGAAACATCCAGGGACTTAAAACTGGACAGAAATATTCCTTTTGCTACATAGAGATCCAAAATTCCTGTTTTAAAGAGGTAAAAAGGGTAACGAAACTATGTGCGATTGATAGTAATTACGCTATATTGAGATCTTAAATTGTTTTATTATAAACACAGACACACACTTCACTTCACTTGATAGGAGAAGAATTTAAAAATCTAAATAAAACGTCGAATATTTGAGTATTAAAAGATTTTTTTTAACTTGTGTTATAAGCTGCATCAATTGGCATTCTGTTTTATAAGTATTAATGAAGTTTTTTAAGTGCGACAATTATGAAAATTTTCTAATAATGATATTCAGAATTGTGCAACGTAGAGTTATCTCGATTGACGCATGTACGTTATAAAGTTCCACTTAAACTCGCATTCCAGAATGTCAAAAAGCACGTTTATTCATACAAGTACTTTCAATTCATTCATTTTTTTATAATACTTAATGAAACATGAAGAAAGAAAGAATCGCACTGAAAATATGTTTACTTAAACTTATTATAAAACATATAAATTATGTTTGTACCGTGTCATTAGACGTTAACTTAAATAAGAGATAGATAGGTAGAGTTACCTATAAAATATGTAATCTTCATATCAATGTTGTTTTTTGTTATGGAAAGAAAAATAAGTTAACTTAATATTTCAATTTATTTTTAACCCTGGAAAATTTTCAGACGTAGACGTAACAAAATTTTATGACATTATTTCTAACGATTATATAACATTTATTACGTAAGGGCTCAAAAATAGGTATATCATTGATAGCATTTTTTCTCAATGAAAATCTATTATCTAAGGAAAGCCCGCGAGAGCGGCCACTACACCTAGTCGACAAGTGACATATTTCGGATTGGGGTAAAGCAGCCGGCGCTTTCGGGCGGCGCACACGTTCCGTTAGCTTCTCTATTTTAAAAACTACTTGCTTGACTATATCCGGGAAGGGACGGACCACATCACCGCGCGTCGTCGATTCCTCACCACTGCCACTCATTTTCGATGCAGTCGACCTGCGTACGCGCTGTTGGTCGCTTCGCGCGCACGCGCGTCCTCTCTCGTGCATTCAACGACTTTTGATAGTTGATAACTGGATTTTATAACACAAAATAGTATAACATCGAGTAAACTGTAACTAAAAGTGTATTCCGTGCTCGCGGAGGATGGATGGTACGCAGAGGTGAAATCAGTGGTGCAAGTTGAGATAATTCAGTTAACATGAGCGGGAGAGAAGACGGAAATGCAGTTCCGTCTTCGAGTAAGTATACACAAAATATATGGTATAATATATATTTTTTGTTTACATTTTAAATTTTTATTTGAGTTGATTTTTCTTTATCGATAGCCTCGCTCTCTTATTCCCATGTGTTTGCGGGGCTTTACGGAGCCCACGTCTAAAGCTATTCCATGCATTGGAATTTGTGGCCTTATCGAGCGGATGTGTGACTCTTATGGCCTGGGAAGCCAATCATAGAAATTGTTTACAACATCATTGAAATTATTCGAATTGAGGTTAATGGTCTCGTTCATTGATGTCGCACATATGCGTACCATGTTTACTTCGTCGTATCAAGTACACCAATAAAAACATTTATGTAATTATGTACATGTTTTATTTTTTATTATATAGTAATCGACATTTAATTATTTTTTACATAATAATTTTTATTATTAGGCGCAATTGATTACAACGCTTAAAATAGGAAAAAAACAATTATATCTATTGATTTTAATTTACGCGTAGTTTTTATTGGTTTGTATATTATTGCGTAGATAGAGTTATCTTAAAATAAACATGGTACTATTTTACTAAAACAGAATTGGGAACGTATTATCAAACACGGTACGCATCGTGCCGTAAATTGTTTACTATACTCGCACCGTCCATACAATTTCGTTTAAGTTACTCACGGGCCTAGGACATGCACACCTTGTACCTGGTTTTTGACTTTAGCAGCGTGAGAATAAGAGCCATATTTCAATAATTCCATGCTTTCTTTTAATTCGTGGGTTATACAGAAGCTGGTGTGCGTTTTTGACCGACTGCATTTTCGGAGGATTGTAATCACCATTCCCCACCTTCTACTACGTGCTTTTGTATTTGACATACCAAACAAGTAGTGAAGAGCATGTTAATCGACATGTTTTCATGTGACTTTTATATTAATATCTTGAATGACAAATTTTATTTCAATATGCAGCTTTAACAGTTTTATCACAAACTATGCCATTGAGCTGTAGTAATGTAATGTAATTCATGAGCGTGTTATTTTCAAAGGGAATTGTTATTCATAGAGAGTGGCATAAGAAATACCTATTTGGAATTTTTAGAAAGTCGATGTTAAGTAACGCTACGTCCCTACGGCAGGGTACGAGCCCGTAACCAGTCAATTAAGTCTGAATGGTGGTACATTTAACCATCTCTTTCACTCCTAGCTAAAGATCCCGAACGCAAGCGCCACTTGACGATGATTCATGTTTGAATTCCGTACCTGCGATTGACAATAGCAAAAAAGCAGTGAATGGCACAATATTCTTTAAACCTACTTTTAGGGCGTAGTTTTTAGGTGCGTAAGCGCTGCTACTCTTATATTAAACTATATGATTCTTCGTTAATCATAAACTTAACTTACAAAAATAAGTTTTAAATATAAATGATTCGATTGTGTAAATAAATTAAAAACATATACTATGATTCCAAAACATAACGGAATACTGAACTATGTGCATTTCCATTTAAATAAATTCTTATTCAATGCATGTCAATCGAGACCGCTACGACTCGTTTTCGTTTATACTTATGTATAGTTATTTCAAAATACATGGCGTAAAGCTTTATTTGATCCGCGCCGCCCTAATGTTTAATTATAGTCAAATATTTTTAACCGAAAATAAATAAATAATTTAGTCATAGAATACATCTATATCCTAAATACATACATATATTTATATTTTATGCGAATTTTTCCTATATGTTCGTCAGTAGTGCATGTATGAATCTTGAAAGTGTTTTGGAATGTTATTTAATAAGAAAATAAAATTTTATTTCGTTTGATTTTGTTCCGATATAAAGTATTACCTAAAGGTAATACTAAATTAATCTAAGCATAACGCTAGATTTCATAAAATGTATTGTATAACTACAATACCTGAGATATTTATCGTACTTAATTGACAATTATTATGGTTCTCTAGTCTTTATTTAATGAGATAAAAATAATCAATGAATATTATGACAAGTACCTAATATAAAGTTATGATGTGATGTGTTTTTTTTTGTTTTCAAATATTTTACTAAGAAATGTTAAAGTTATTACACGAATAATTACTACATAACAAAACCTAGTATTGTTAGTTTGAGATTTACGAAAAAAATATTTACTTTTCTTATTCGTATATATTTTTAAAAAGTTTATAATAGGTAGTGAAAATATTTAGGTTACCCCTCCTACTTTAAAATAAGTCAGCTTAAATTAAACCGAGTTTCGAAACACTGTTATGTTAATCTGTAGAAACTAACAATAAACCAGGAATGTCAAGATATCTCCCCCGTGTTTCGTATATACGTAGTAAAAATATTTTACTCTACACACGCTATTTATTTCATGAAGAGAGAGATACGGTTTTATTTCCAATCAGACAATAAGTTTAGTGAATGTTAGCGTGTTTTAAATTTTATAAAAACTGTATAGATATCATTGAAGTTGATAAATCAAATAGGCCGAAGAATGCTAGCGTTCGTTTGAAAAAGAAATAGTAATTATTTTATCTTCAAATATTTGAGGGCACAGTCTAATGGAATGCAATCAAAAGTTAAGCAGGCGTATGAAGTTTGAAATTCCTAAGTGCATGTTTTAGTAGTAGGGCGTAGATACGTAGATGCGGGCAGAGCAGCGCGCGCGTTGTCGGGCGTCGACTCGCGCCGCGCTGAGTAAACATAACAGATACACGACTCGGATGCGCTCGCGCTACCGCCGCCTGCACTTGTCCTATATTCACAATGAGGGGGAAGGCACTGTCTTATCCATAATTACTTCTTTACTATTGATATATTTCATTTAAATTATACACATCGATGATTATCTACTTTCTACTAAACTGGCTTCCAAGGAATAATAATTTTATAATAAACATGTTTTCTGAAAAGTTACTTAATTCAAACACTTTTATGTCTACAAATATATATAGGTAATTGCTGTTTTGCGTGTACGCCCGTAACGTTGTTTGTGGAATTCAATAATAAAAGGGCATGAATGCACACATATTCTTTATTATAAATATTCGAGACATACCAACAATCACTTGAGGAAGTACGTCAATCCCTTTTATACGAATACACCACTTCCCTTTATTTTGAAATGTTTTGAACAAATATTACTCCTTTGGGTTCATTATATTAATACGATTGTAACGAATGTGTTTGTACATACATCTCATTCACGCTCAAAAAAAGATAAAAAATCTTCAATGAGTTTTAGACATGAAACCACACTCGAAACAGACTGCTTTATTGATAAATAGGTTCCATTGATAATTATGGGTATTATTTTTTAAAATTATTAAAAATAGGAGAAAACCTTTGTTTTTTTCTAATCGTGTTTATAAATTACATATTTTATTCTTTTGTATGTACCTATTTAAAATTTACAATATAAAACAAAAGTTATTTGTTTGTCATGACAAAATATCAGCATTTTCTAAAACGCAAATGACACACATGTAGCTAAAGGTATCATAACACTAATTTCTAAAATTTTCCTATCTGTCTATTTCAAGACATCATCGAAATAACTAGGCCTATTTTGAGTGTTATTAGTAATGTTTCGAAGAGTAAAGTAAGCTATTTGAAAACGGGATTACGAGGCTTAAGACTTAAAACAATTTTATCTTATACACATAAGTAGAAATTTTAATATGCCATAAATTTAACAACATATGTCTCTATTAATTTTCTTTTTTCATTATATTTAAATATTTATATAGAACGCATGGTACGAATACACGTGACGAAATAGTAAAACTCGAAACGAATGTTTACGTTTCCTCATTAATGCAGTATAGGGCATAAATAAATATGTATCTACTAGCGTGCGGCTGGTTTTGACGACAAGGCATCGGGGGGCGAGGCACGGCAAGGTGCAGTGTTACGGCAATGAATGAAGAGGTACCAGAAACGCAACCTAAATACCACACATTCTTCGAGTCCCCACGGTCGCCGCCACGTGTGTTGCCGCTTTTACCTACCGCCGCTACCGCCCGAAATAATATGCGTAGCATAGCCTGTACATACCATAAAGGCGCATTCAAATTAGCGAACAGACAAATTAATCAATGTAACTATCTATATTTGTACATGTACATACATGATACATATGTATTTTAGAATTCGTGGTATTTCGCATTTATTAGTTTTTAATCTATCCAGCTGAGTGAACGAATAGGTGGAATAACAAAGTTAGTCATCACTCATCAGTGACTGTCACTGAGTTTTTTCCGGAAGTTATTCGGATTCTTACATGAATAAGCCGTATGCGGAAATAGAATAATTATAATCATTAGTCATCTTTTGGGCCTATAGGTCAGTTCAAAAAATTCAATGAAATAACAAGGGTTATTTTATGTTTGGTTTGGTTTGAAGTTTGTTTGTGTGATATTTAATTAAATTACGCATCAGTATTAATAAAACTTAAAATAAAGGTCTTCAACCTAAACAGCTATAGTAATATCTACGCATTAAAAGAAGAGCTCATTCTTTCATTCGGTTCCCACGTTATTTTTTGTAAAGAAGCCGATAAGGGGAATAGTATACCCTTTCTTAGTCCTGTAAGCGATCGTGGGCCCTTATTTATTGCTAATAGATTTCCGAACGGTGAAATGTTTAAATACGTATGCATTTAAAAGAGGGGACCATCCGCTTAATGTAATCATGACTAGTCAAATGTGTTTCGTTTTGAAATTCAATTACAACTTTCTCTAAATTCCTTCAGGTGGCTTAACTAATTAATGTTTTTAAAAATTAAGTAGATAAGGTCAACGATAAGCATAGGAAATGCAATCGTTTTAGTCATTATATATGCTCGTACTAAATAAAATTGCCCTACATTCTAATCAAATTAATTAATACGATATTAAATAACTGGCCAAGTGCGTGTCGGGCTAGGCGCACTATCGGGTTCCGTAACTGTCCGTCATAATATGCTGACTCCCATACAACATAGTTCTTAATTGTATCATATTTTTAACAACTAAAGTTAGTTTATTACGTTGTAATGTTTATCTTAGTAATTTTTCTACGAAATTAGCACGAAATTTTTCTTAAAATATCTAGAACTGTGTTAGTTTTCTTTTTTGATCAGGATTAGAGAAAAATAATCTTGAAAAACCTTTAAAGTGTGATTTTATAGTAATAATTACTTACTATTCGATGTATTCGGTAAGTAACAGCTAAAATATACATAGAAATATACTTCGCCGTAGACGGGTACACAAAAATAGACAAAATATCAAATGCATACTTTGGTAGTTTTATAAGCATTATAAGCTAGTACTCAATTCATAATTATGTAGCTTCACTCTCAGATTGTCCTCAAGAGCAGCTCTACTTGTACTGTAGATATTTGATGATGTTAAACCGTAGGCTTATAAGCGATAAATATTATTATAGTGACGGCCTGATAATGTTACACTGCTGGTCAAAGGCCTCTAATTCCTTGTATTAAGATGAAGGTTAAGAGCTTAAAGTCTACGCTGCTCCACTGTGGGTTGCCGGATATGCATGTGTCAGATTTTTTTCCCGCACATGTAGATTTCCTCACAATTTTTTTCCTTCGCAACGAGTATGATTTAAATTTAAACGCAAAAACACAAATATTAATATAATTTAACGTATTTACAGGTATAGGAAGCGTGAGCAGCGGCGGCGTAACAGGCGTAACGCGGCGGGGTCGATGCAAATGGTTCAATGTTTCTAAGGGTTGGGGGTTCGTCACCCCGGAGGATGGTGGTCAGGATGTCTTCGTTCATCAGGTGAATACACATAGTGACTTTCGACTTGCCCAGACTTCGCAATGCCATTTAACTGAATACGTTTATACGTATTATCAGTATATTAATACGCAAGGCGAAAACTTCATATATATTTGTACGAAAATTCGTCGGATGACACTTGATGAAGCTTTTAATTAAATATGTTATATTATTTAATATAAAATTTACTTTCACAACGATACTACTATCAGTCATAATACTAACAGTTGTTAAAATGTCAGCATGAAACCATAAGAAAGAAAATGAATGCTATGTCTGATTTCATGGTCGATTAAATCGACCACAGGGCGGCCACTAGGCTGAACTGTACGTATTACGCTGCACAGAATAAAAAAATAGGTACCTGCCAATCAATGGAGATTAACTTCGACGGACATCTCAACTTGATTGAATTTACCTATGTGATATAAATTAATGAATTCCATTTACCCTTATACTTGATTACTCTACATTTTTATGTAATTTACATATTTCATTAACCTACAGTGTATATAGATAAACGCCGTTGTGAACTGTTCAGGTGCACGATGATATTGTAATAATCAATAATTTAGTTTAGCTCTTTAATAACATGAAAATAATAAGTCTGTTAGTAATATGAAAATATTTGCACGATACTCGTAGCAAAACACTAATTTTTAAAATTTCTGTCAAACTGCCTGTCGATTTGTTCCGATTTTGACAGATAGCTGATGTTTCAAGGAGTAATATAGTACACTTAAATTTTAAAAACAGGATTAGAGTTCCACCAGGAAAAAGTTAACCATTAATTTTTTTAACACCGTCGAAGTCGTGAGCAACTACTAGTTTAGAATAAAAATTATAATTACGTATACTACTTTTAACCAAATTTGTTGTCATTGTCATACCAGTCATTGTGTAGGGTTCCGTAATCAATACATCAATACATCAATACATATAAATAAAATTGGAGTGTCTGTTTGTAATATCAAAATAACACCTTTTT